>MU388925.1:0-144410 GCA_022578795.1 Xylariaceae sp. FL0255
GAATTAAAATTTTAAAAAATTAAAAAAATTTATAAAATAAATTTAATATAACTAGTTTATTAATATATGTTTTATATTTAATTAAAAATTATAATAAATATATAAATAAAAATAAAATTAATTTATTATATAATAATAATTAATTAATATATAATATTATATAAAAATTTTTATTAATAATTTTTTAATATAATATAATATATAAATTAATAAATTATTTAAATTAGTAAATTATTTTTTTTAATTTTTAAATATTTATATATTTAAATACGTTTTTTTAATTTATAATAATATATTTTTTATTTTATAAAAAGCCTATATTAATTTTATAATTAAAACTATTTAAAAAAAACTGCGTTTTATTATATATAAAGCTATTAAATTTTATTAAACTTTTTAATTTTTTTTTATTATTAATATAAAAGTAATATATATTTATATTAAAAAATTCACTTTTTTATATAAAAATTTATAAAAATTAAAAAATAGATAATTATTAATATAATAATTAACTTAAATTTGTAAATATTTTTTTCTTTAGCTTTAAAATATAAAAAAAACAGTTAATTTTATATATATAATATATTTTTTATTAATAAAAACTAAATTTCGAATTTTATATATTACTATTTAAAATTAAAAATATTTTTTAATTATGAAATTAAGTATTAAAAATTTTTTTATATAAGTATAAATATATATTATATATAATTTAAATTATTAAAAAATATTTATATATTTTTATTATTTAATTAATATATTATATTTATTTTAAATAATTAAATTATTAATAAAAAAATTTAAAGTAAAAAAAATATTATATATTTTATTTATTAAATTTAATAAATATTTTAAACAAGTTAAAATTTAAATTATTATATTTAATTTAAAAATAAATAATTTATAATTATATAAATAATATTATTATTAATTATTTAAGTTAATTAATATAATATTATTTTAAATATTTATTTATTTATTTATTTTTATAAAATTTAATTTTTTAATATTATTTTTTTTCTTTTATAAAATAGATATAAAATAATTTTATTAAAAATTTAATATATTAATATTAAATTTATATTTAAAAAAAATTACGTAATTTATATGTTATATTATTAAAAATATTTATAATTAAAATTTTTTTTTTAATATTAATTATTATTTTATATAAAAAAAAATATAATTAAAAAACTTTTTTTAAAATATATAATATATTATATAAATAACTAGATTATTTTTTTTAATATTTAAATATTATAATTTTGATAAATTAATAATAATATATTAAAATTAATTAAAATTAAGCGGAATTTTTTTTATATTATTATTTATATTTATTTAATAAATATATATATTATAGTTAATATTTTTATATATATTATAATATTATATATTTTTATAAGCTTTTTTTCCAAACGATTATTTTTATTTTTTTTCGACTATTTTATTATTATCTATTAAATAATATATAACAAAACAAATTTTATATTAAAAAATTTTTTATATAAATTAAATTTAAATTAAATTTAACTTAATTGTTTTATAATTTTTTAAAAATATTATAAAATTAATTAAATATATATTTAATTATATTATTAAATTATATTTAAAATTATTTAATTAAATTTTAAAACAATTAAATTTTTCTTTTTTTTAAATTTTAAATTTAATTATTAATTATATTACTAAAATTTTTATATTTAAATTTAAATTATTTTTTTTTAATTTATTTATAATAAAAATAAATTTATTAATAATTAAAATAATTTCTTAATATTAATTATTATATAAAGAAGTTTTTTTTTTTTTAAAAAAAATAGCTATTTTATAAAATTAATTATATTTTTCTTAAATATTAAAAAATTAAAAATAAATAATTATAATTTAAAAAAATATATAATAATATTAATTATAATATATTAAAATTTTATTTTAAAGTTTTATTTATTATATAGCTATAAAGTATAAAAAAATCGGTTTGGTTAAAATATTTTTTTTAAAAAACCTATTGGTAATGTATAGTTAAGTAGAACTTTAGGGCCACGCCACCCAAGGGGGGGCCTCACTAGTATTTACCTCTAGTGTTTACCTCTCCACTCTAACCTTTCTACTTAGATATATATAACACACATTAGATTAGTTTTATTTAAAATATAGGTCTTGATACTACTTCGTTTTTAGAGCTATACTTTGTAAAGTTACGTAATTAATTACTATTATATAGTAGCTAACAATTATTTATAAAACGTTTCCGACTATTTTGCTATTAATTAATCGCTCGAAGCTAGAATTAAAAAAAGTTCGAAAATACTATTTTTAGATATAAACCGATTTAAGTTTTAATATTATTAAAAATAAATTAGTTTAGTTTTTATTAACTATTAAATTTTGACGCGCGCCCACATAGGCGGCAGCCCTACCAGGGGTGTATATAGATTAGATAAGCTGATTAGATTAGATAAAATAGCAGCCGGGGCCCCACACATCTATATAGTGGGTGCCTCTGCGTATAGGGCCCTGCCTATGCACTCTCTCTTCGAGATCATGAATAAACGTAATATCAACATATACACCTGCACCCCCCTAGCACCGTGTACCAAATTTTTTATTTTTAATATATATTAAATATTTAAATTAATAAAATTTAATTATTTAATTAGTAAATATTAATTAATATATATATATATTATTTTTGCCTATTTTTAAATAAAAATAAATTTTATTTAATTTTATTAATATTAATATACTAAATTATTTTTTAATTTTTAACTATTTATTTTTTTCTATTTTTTTTTATTTATTTAGCTATTTTATAGCTAAAAAAAAAAAAAATAATCGGCTTAAAAATATATAAAAAAAATTTATATCCGATTTAATTCGTAATTTTAAAAAAATTTAAACCAAAAAACAAATATTATAACGATCTAAATTTTTACTATATTTAAATTAATATTAAAATTAAAATTTATTTTAATAACTATTATTAGCTAGTTTTTTTTTTTTTCTATTTTATCGTTAAATAAGTTTAATTTTATATCGTTTTTTTTTATAATTATTATTATTTAAATATTATTAGAATTTATTTTGCTTTTTTTAAAACTAAATTTAAAAATTTTTTTACTAAAATTTTTAAAAAAAATTAACGATAATTTTAAACTTTTTTGGCAATTTTTTTAATAATTTTTAATAATAAATTATAAAAATTATATTAATTTATATATTAATTTAATATATATAAAAAAAAAACTAGCTTTTATTTTAGCTTTAATATTAATTTTTTTTTTATTTTAAATAAATAACGTTAAAAATTATTTTTATATAATTCGAGTTTCTATTTTTTATTAAATAGCTATTTTTTTAAAACTTATTTAATAAAAATATTTTAAATAAAAATTATTTAAATAAAAAATATTAGTTTATTTAATTATTAAAACTAAATTATTTATAATTAAAAAACTAGCTAAATTCGGCTATTTTATTTATATAAATTTTTTTTAATATTAAATTAAAAAATTATATTAATTTAATTTTTTATACTAATTTAATTTTTATACTAATATAATTTTTAGTTTTAATTTATTAATATTAATTTTTAATATATTAATATTATTAAATTTAGTTTAAAAAATCTATTTTTTAATTATTTTAAATTTAATGAAAAAAACTAGTTCTATTTTTAGATTTTTTTACAGCTTTTTTTTTAATTTATTTTATAATTTTATTTTTAATTTATTATATTTATTTAAATTTATTAAAAAATTGATTTAATTCGTTTTATATTTATAAAAATCTATTTTTTTTTTATTTTAATAATATATTTAATATTTTATTAAATATATAATATATTATATTAATTAGCTAATTTTTAAATTTATTAATTTTTTAAATTTAATATATTATAATTAATATTAAATTTATTTTTAAAAATAGTCGAAATTTTATTATTAATTAATATTATAAAAATAGAAAAATTATTCGATAAATTATATTTATATTTAATTAAAAAACTGCTAATAAATCTATCTTTTTTTATATTTTATTTTATATTTAAAATTGTAATAAAAAAAAAATTCCTTATCGTAATAAAAAAAAAGGAATTTTAAAAAGATTTGTTTAATTTTATTTTATATTAAATTATATTTAAAATATTACTATATTTTTTGTTTTAATTAAAAAAATAGATTATAAAAAATATTTTAATTTAATTATATATATAATTTAAAAAATCTAAAAAAAATATCGAACTATTTTTTATTATTTACTAAAATCTGAAAAAAATTCTAAAATAGTTTAAATTTATAATTATTTATTTCGATTTATAAATTTAAAACGTTTAAAATAAATATTTATTAATTTTATAAATAATTTTTAATATAAAGTAAATTTTAATAATAAATTTAAAAAAACTTTTTTTAAATAAATTCGATTAAAAAATATAATTATTATTTAATATTATAATATTTTTTATTATTATATTATTTAATTTTAAAAAATTAATTAATTTTATAATATTTAAAAACGTAATAATCGACTTTAAAATAAATTTTGTTATAAAAATAATAATTTTTATAACATTTATAAAAACTTTTATAATAATATTTATTATTATTATAATAATATTTATAATATTTAATAATATAATAATTTATATAAATAAAATTTTTATCGTAATAGTAATTTATATAATAAAAATTACTATTAATATATTTTTATTAAATTATATATTAATAGTTTTTAAAATTATAGTTATAATTTTAAATATAATTATAGATTTAATTATTTTATTTTTAAAAATAAAAAGTTAGCGTTTTTATATATTAATTTTTTATAAATTTTTTATAATTATTATAAAAATAAAACTATAAAATATAATTTTTATTTAAGTTTATTAAAAAATAAAATTTTTTTTAATTATAAATAATAAAAAACTATTATTATTTTTTGCCGATAAAAATTATTTAATAATTTTAACAGTTTTTTAAAAGTTTTTAAAAAAAGATTTATTGAAAATCCAAAAACTATTTTAAAATAAACCAAAAAATAAATTTATAATTTTATTATTAAAGATTTTATATTAATTAATTAATATATTAATAAAAAAGCTACTTTATATATTAAAACTAGTTTTAATAATAAAAATTTATAAATTTAATATAGCTATAAAAACTTAAATCTTTTTTTAAAAATATAGTCGAACTAAATAAAAATAAAACTAATATTATAACCTAGTTTTATAAAAAAATTGCTAAAAAAAATATAAAATTTATTATAATTAATAATATAATTAAATCTAAAAAGCTAAATAAAAATAATAAATAAAAAATTTAAAAAAAAAGTTTACTAAAAATTAAACTTTTTAAAATAATAATAATTAGTTTAATTACCGAAATTTTAATAAAAATAATCGTAATTATTATAGTTATAATAATTAAAATAATTATAATTATTATAATAATTATAATAATTAAAATAACTATAATTAATATTAAAATTAAAATAATTATATTGTTTTCGTTTTTTAATTAAAATTTAAATAGTTTTAAAAATAAAAATTAAATTTTTAATTTTTCCGAAATAATAAATTTAATAAATTTTGTAATAATAATAAGCCTAAAAATAAACAATTTTTTAAAACTAATAATAATTTATATTATAAAAATCGATTTAATAAAAATAATATTAAAAAATTTAAACAATATATATATTTTTAAAATAAAAATAGCAAATTTTAGTTTAATATTTATACTAAAAAACCTAAAATTAAAATCAAAACTATAATTATTAATAAATAAAAGGTTTTAAAAAATATAAATATAAATAATTTTTATTTATTAAACGTTTTTAAAATAAATTAGCGATAAAAAAATAATAATATTAATAGTAATAAAAATAATAATAATTAATTTTTGTTTATATATAAAAAAAAAAACAAACGTTATAAAAAAACGTTTTGCTAATTTTAATTAAATAATAAAAGTTTTTTAAATTTAATAATAATATTATTAATAATATAATTAATTTTATATATTTAGTTACTAAAATATTTAAATTAGTTAAATTTAATTTAAGCAATAATATTATTTTTAATATTATATTTTTTTTTATTAATAATAGTAACGTATTTTCTAAATTATATATTATATTGGTTTTAAATAAAAAAGCTAATATATTAAAAGTATTATTATTTTTATAAAAGTTTTTAAATAAGCTTATTATTTTTATAACTTTAGACAATATTTTACAAAATATTAAGTTTTGAAGATTATTTTTTAAAAAAAAGCCGAAATATCGAAAATATATATATATATATTATCGAAAAACAACAATACGAATAAAAAAGCTATTTTTATTTTACAACTATTATATATATCTTAAAAAACTTTTACGAAGTTTATTTCGATACATATTCTCCTTTTTTTTTATTTTTATATATTTTATATAATAAAATATATAGCAAATATCTAAAGACTTTCCTTAGCAGAAAATTTACCTTTAATGGAATAGGAAAGGGTCTTCAGATTACACAGGTAGTGGACTTGCCTGTCAATTTCTTAGATCAGGACAAGAAGCTGTAGACCAGAGTCGAGCAGCAACTATGTGAGTGGTAGTTGAACCCATTGAGCCAGAAGCATAACGCCAATTGTTTCTAACTGAGTAGAGGTCCTTTATTCCGTTACCAACTCGGAATAGGAGACAAGACCCTCCACTGATCACTGCCGTCTCAATACATTTTCTCTTTCCCTGTCTTGTGGAATCGGCCTTACATGTTTCCAGTGTGCAGGCGCCGATGATATCACTCGTAATTTGCAAGATTTAAACGAAAGATAGGGAGCTAAGAACTGGTGACGGCCAATAACGCAGAGTATCGGAAGTCAGGGTTAGTAATTCATTAATTATTCAGCTCAACCCTGTAACTCCAACTGACTCCCAAATTCCCAAGTTTGACTAACTCTTCAATGGCTAAAGAATAACCATAAATCTAGAGTCTGAATAGAAAAGTAAATATATATAAAAACATAGAACCTAAAGCTCACTTTTATTCCTTTATTAATTAAATCCAAATAACTCTTAGAATTAGGCTCGGAGTTGGTATTTTGAGCACTCAGGCTCGAGTCGTGGAATTGGGCGACGGGTGCAAGAAGGCCATTGTAGATAGAAGAGAACTAAAAATGGGACTTCTCCTAGTGATCTGGAATAAGAAGTCAGGGTAGAAAGAAAATGGACTCTCACGTGGCCGCCTTCTTTAGCCATTGTAAGTTCAAACTATGCTGAGAGCGTGCTGTGCTCAAGCTTCTTCGGCGTTGCTCTGCTAGTAGCTTAGGTAAGATGGCAGTGCGCGTACAGTGGTCTCCAGCGCATTATGGGTCAGTACCCTAATGAAATTGCTAGGAAGCACACGGATGAGGAACAGGACAAGAAATATGCTCTATGTGGAGCGCTTTCCTTAAAATAAAAGGAGCGTCCGTCTTTGGAATACACCGTCTAGTATTTGTTCTCTATCTACACGGGGTAAATTCTCAGAAGGCGTATTGAATTGGCGTTTACGCTTGAATTGCCAACCGGGGCTGCATTTAATGGCGGAGAGTCGTTTTTACATAATCCAGCCTTTTAGGCAGAGATGGAGAGATGGGCAGTAGAGTAGAGGGATCCGGGAGTTGTCCGAGTATGGCTAGTAGAAAAGAGGAGCAGGTATGAAAATGGTTTCGGTACATGTAAATAAAGCCTCCTTCGGTCATCATGTGAACCAATGCCTTGGATCCATAATACATTTGAGATCTTGTAATGTATCTAGTATATGATTTATCTATACCAATAGTCTGTGTTGAGGACATATGATTACTTCGAGGCAGATTAGTCCTCACACGGGCGATCTGTTCTAATATTAAGCATTTTGTAGCAGCCACTAGTCAATTCTTCTGCAGGGCCAAATCAGTGCCGTGGGCGGCACCCACCTTTCACTTGTTCTTAAGATTGAGCGAACTCAACCCATTGTTCAAGACCCTTCTCCCAATGCGCCCAGTTCCCTTTAACGCGATACCCACAGACCCAGTAATTGCCCATGTTATCTTTGCCCATGATGAGGAAGCCCTCGCCAAACTGATAAGGCGCCTGGCTGTGGTTGATGTACGAGGGAAGGCAGGGCCCGGCTTTGGGGCTGACACGCGCGGCCGAGAAGTCCTTCCCGAACAGGTCTGATTTCGTCCAGCTGGAAAAGCTGATCTGATGGGTGCCGGCTTCACCAAAAAGGACTGGAATCGCACCCATTTTGGTCTGCTCCCGCTGAAAAGCTGCATACGCCTCGACTTGCGACCGTGTCCGTTGTTCGTTGAGCGCTTTGCGAACAGCTGACGCCGTGTAGCTCAGGGGACGCGAGAGCACATCTGAGGCAGGCATCAGCACGTTGACGAAGCCGATACAGTTGGATATGTACGCGCTATCAGGAGGCATCAGGTCCTTCTCGAGTGTACGGCGTAGCGCCGCGGCTATTTGGATCGTCACGGGCTTATCCGAGTCTTCGGGTAGATGGCAGAGTGCCAGCCGCGTCCAGAAAGCCGTGAGTATATCATTTTCAGTCAAGAATGGTTTTGGATCACCTGCAGCGGCCAGTTCGCGCAAAGCTGCAGCATGCAGCTTTTGAATGAACCGGGACGGAATGCACACCATGCGGTTCTCCTTGGCGCGAATAGCGAGATCGCTGAAATTCTTCAAACCCCATGACACCATGGTGCCAGTAGTCATGCGCTTGGATTCCAGCTTGTGCGGTTCGATCGTGTGCTTACCGAAGTCTTCCAGGGGATCGCTATCGAAGCCGCGGAGGGGCATGACCTCGTCATCGCGGCCCTGAAGCGTGAGAACCCAATTATCTATGATATCTCTATTGCCTAGTGTGTCACTGCCGATATGTAGCCAGTGGAGGGTGACCAGCGTCGCGTCTCTAAAGGAAACTATATGGAGGCCGAACATAGGCCGATCCGTGTAGAGGTAGTCATTGATGCCGGAGGGACAGCCTGGCCCGCGAGCCAGCTCTAGGTAATCATCTGGGTCACCGACGATAGCCGGCCGGTCATGTATAGGTTTCGGAAGACGGGAGGCCACCGGGTGGTCAGCTTTGGCCATATCATGCGATACGTGGGTGAAAGCTATCGCCCGGCGGCTCTCGGAGAATACTGTAGGAACGTGAAGCTCCAGTGTTCCGTTGCGCTGGGAAGTGTCAGTAAGAGTTCTTTTCTTCTACTGTTCGAACTTAGTTCAGCGGAAAGACTTACGTTGAGTCGAACCCGGCCACCCAGCTTCCGCCAGCCATCCCGGCGGGCTAGGCGCTCTAAAGCGGCGCATAGCTTCTCGGGATCGAGCACCTCGTCGTAGACACTTAGGTTGTACAAAACAATCCGCCTAAAGAAAAACGTGTCGTCGAAAAAGTGAACAGGGCGGACATCGTCGGTCTCGACGCGCTTCGGCGTCTTCGAACCAAATATAGTCATGACTCGCTCGCTTTATGGCAGTGTAACTCAACTTGACCAAACAGGCACAGAAAGCTTCCAAATTTCACGAGGCTTCTGGCTGCCCTTTCCTTTATCACTAGACTGGACCAGGGACCAGCGGTGTCTGGTGGCGAGCTGATCAGCATACCTACCAAATTTCGGTGGGGAGTGATACCAGGGCATCGTAACTCTCGAATGAATGAATGCTTTATCAACCAAACGATACGGGATTATCCGTATCTAGCGGGTGCATGGTCCAGATCTCCGGGTACCCCAGCACTACGGGTGCAGGGCCCCTGTCTTCCCCGCCCCTGCCTCGAACCAACAACTGTCAAGCGAGACGTTGCAATTTGAGACAAATATGGGGGCTTTCTCGAAATATTGAAAAGGGGCTTGCAGCTCGCAGGGGCAGGGAACAAAGATTAGAGCGGCCATTTTTGTATATCGAAACCTAAGTTTCATCAACTAGACTTAAGCTAGACCTATCTGGAGAACTACAGCTCGATATGTTGAACTTCCACGCAGGAATTCAAGAGCAAGTTGGGCAACTAACTTCACAAAAGTATGCAACCTTTAACCGTAATCACCTTGACCACCCAACCGAATTTAACCGCCACGAGGTCGAGGCGCAATGTCGACTGGAATTGAGAGCGGAGGGCGACCACGTAAGGAAAAGCTTAGGAATGGTAACAGCTTTCTCAGACAGGCTTAGTCTAGAATGAAACTGTACGCCTGCGGAGAAGATTGGAATGGAATCTAGAAACCCCCGTCTTCCCAATAACAACAAGATATGGGCCAATTTTGATCCCAGCATGAAATTCAATTTCCCCACTCTGGCCGCGTGCACCCATGGAATGGGATTTGGATCTATTCCAGATCCAGAAGAGTTTTGGCCGATCGCGACTGTCCCGCGGAAACTGGGGAATGCAATGTCACTACCATATCAATCAGTAAGGTACTTTACACGCATGCACAACCGTTGCACCACTGCGGTTTTAGGGTATATTCATGCGCAAAACCGCAGACGAGATTATCATTTAAGGATTCGATGATCTCTAGATCAAATCCATGAAAATTCGTGAGAGTACCAAAGTATATGTCGAAATTAGTTTTTTTTTTTTTTTGTTGGGGGGGGACTCTTATCTTCTTCACGGCCAAACCTCACTCCCCTGTAGACTTGCTGCATTGTCAGGGGCATTGTGGCACCGTGCTCGCTCGCAAGGTCCAGATCAATGCAGAGTTCCAGACACGGCACATGGTCACAGTCCCTGTCTGTACTGTACACGAGAACGATCAGCGGGTCAAGGCCTCTGGTCTGTTCATGTTAGGCGAGACAGGAACGACGGGCCCCTGTCTGCCGAAGCATTGGGATAATGATAAAAAGCGCGCTTGCTGCTCACTTCCAACTTTGCTTTGCCTTTGTGATGGGAGACGAAGAGGAGGAGAAAATAGGACTGTTACTCTGTGCTATCGACTTGAGTGAAGAAAAAAAAAACGGGTTTTCGCAACCGCTATGTCGGCCTATATCCCTTATACTCCTGCCTTCAATGGGCTCACAGGCGAGGAGATCCAGGCTCGAGCCGATGCCCATCCTGGAATGCCGCCCACAGGCGCCGGCATCACAATCCAAGCTGTCATATACACCTTCGGCATCATCTGCACCATCGTCCTCAGCCTACGCGTATATGTACGGTGGAAATTGCTCGAGTCTGGACAGCGCTGGGGTTTTGACGATTACCTTGCGGTTGCTGGATTTGTATGACTGTCCTCCCTGTCCCAAAGTAGAGGGTAATACTGACTTCTACACACAAAATTGACAGGTTCCTTATCTCCCCGCATGTGTCATCGGGATCGTGGGCACGTACTATGGCGTCGGCGCCCCCGACAGCGACATTGATCCCTTCCTCAAGATCAAGGCGAGCGAGTATCAGCTTATTTACGAGCTCGTCTACTTCGGCTCGTCTATGTTGACCAAGGTCTCCATCGTCTTCACTATCTTGAGGATTTGCGAGAATAAAATGTACAAGTACCTCATGTACGCTGTTCGTGAGTAGCCTCTCCCCTACCTCTGGTTGCGCTCCAGAGAAAGTGGTGTACTTCTATGAAGTCTAGCCCTAAGATCTCGAACGGGTAATTCATCTGAGTGCAACCGGAACTGACAACCATCCCAGTCGCCATCAACGGTGTGACCTCTACGGCCTCGTTGGTATTCCTGTTTGCCGATTGTAGACCGTTTGCCACTCGATGGAACCCGTTTCTGTGAGTATCCACACTCATCAATTCTCATGATTGAATCAAGTTAACTCTTTGATAAGTGGTCACTGTGCTGTGACTCCTCCCATCGGATGGTTTGTGACGAGCTACGTCGGTACGAGTATCCTAGCCTTTACGGACCTCGTCGTTGCGACCACGCCGTACTTCATTCTACGCCATCTACAGATGAATAGACGCAAGAAAATATCAGTCATCGCAGTTCTCGGACTGGGCGCGATCGCTAGTCTGTTTGCCGTCTTACGCATCGCGGCATATCCAAGCACGGATCAGAGATATCACCCCAACAACATCCTGGGTAAGGGACCTTTGCCTCGCTCATTGACCCCTCCAATATACTAACAAGTGTGTTCCGCGTAGTATCTGAAGCCAAGCTCGTGATTTATTCTCATCTCGAGGGCAGTTTTGCCATAATAGGCTGCAACCTACCCCCACTTCGGAAAATGCTGGCCAATTTCTATCGTGGGTCATATGGCAGCGGCTCTGGGCTCAAGTCAACGGGCGTATTATCTGGGGTAAGCAGATCTCCCGACATGGCGTCATTGCTCACCAGTATTAGAGAGTCATGCATCTAAGCTAACATTGTTTTCATATCCAGGGCGGTCGTGGAACGCAACTCAGCTCTCTCAATCTGCAGGGCAAGACCAAGACTACAGTTACGACGAATAAAACATGGGACCGGTTATCCGACGACGACGACTCGGCTCGGCATATCATACGGGAAACCGAAATCAGGATTGAAACAAGTAACAAGAGCGCCGACGAATTGAGCAATTTGGGGTTCCGTGGGATCACACGAAATATGGTGTAGTTGTCCATCTTGGGCACTCACTTCGGAATTCTTATGTAACAAAAAGCAAGTTCGTTGTTTCTGAACTGTATATGAACGGCATCAAAAGTAAACAGAATTTTAATAACAGTAGACATTAATACCATAACCAAATGCTCCGTACCTAGATATTCTCTTATTTTCACTTGAAACCGAAGATCGGACGGTTGGAAACAGGCTTCTAGAATTGACTTGTAAATTCCTCTGTTTGCACATACCCAGGCGAATTCAAACCGCCAGACAACTCACGGCTCATGAGGCAAGGTGCACAAAGCACATGCCATGACTGCTGGGAACAGACTCACAATCTGGTGGAAGCGGTAACACCGCCCTCGATGGTTGAGCTGCTCGCCTGCTTGGTATACCATACGATTTGACCTCTGTATACGAGGACGGTCAAAGGAACATGCTTTGGATCATGAATCATTAATAAGTGAACTGAGTCTACTTTGTAGTCATGACTATCATATGGAGTACAGTACGCAGTACTCCCACTTTACGGGTTATGGCAGGATGGATCTTGGTTCTTAGCCCTGTGTAGTTAGGGACTATGCGTAGTACATACTCAATCCCGGCATTGCGTGCTGTGAAAAAAAAAAAAAAAAAATTCATTTGCTCAACGAGAGCCTGCGTACTGCGTGTGCTTACACCTTGACAGATCGATAGCCAAGATTTTGCGATCCAAGTACTAGAGGGTTAAACCTGGCGGTAGACCCTCTTTCACTCGCAGGCTCCTTTAGAGGGGGCAAAAACCCTGCTCCAGAAACTGTTCCTCCGCCACCCATTTTTGTATGGCAACACGAACAAAACACTGTATCTATATTCTATCATCAGCAAACCAATTTAATTCAATATATCATAATTGATATTTCAAAACGATGCTTAAATTCGTATATTACAAATCTAGCGGCCTGAATATAGCTAAATAAGCTGTAGTAGCTTAAAATTGTATACTATATACTATAATAATTTATATAACTTCTAGCTATAGAAATATAACTTTCTATTCTTCTAAAGTTATAGCAAATCGATTTAGTATATATTATACTATTATAATATGCTATAAGTATAAATTAATTTTGTTATTAATTTTATTATTTAAAAAGCTTAATAATAGGCCGTCGGCATTTATGAGTAATAAAAAAAATATTATATTACTATATATATTAATATTAAAATATAAAAAATTTATAGTATTTAAAAGTATTATTAAAAATATTATTAATAAATTAAAAATATATAAATTACTATTTATAAAATTTATATTAGTAAATTATATAAAAAGTTTTTAAAAAACTTACCTATAAATTTGTAAAATAAAATATAACGTTAAAAATATTATATAGATATTATTAAAGAATTAAATTTAATAAATTAACGAATATTTTAAATATAAATAGCATGTTATATTAAAATACTAAATTTAATACTTTAATAACTAGAATTTAAACGAAACTAGCATTAAATTTAGCTATATTATAAATAATATTATTAGTATTACTATTATTATAATAAAATCGCCGCCGTATAAAATAGCTAATTTCGGAAATTACAAATTATATATTATAATAAGCAGAGGTTTAGTAATTAGCAAAATAATATCGTTATACGTAGTATTTAAAACGTAGCTTTCGCTTTTTTTTGCTACTATTAATTTTTCTAAAATTAATAGTAATATATATTATTACTGCTTAAAAAATAGCTTTGCTACTATTACTATATAAATTAATTATTTAAAATATTTTAATAAATAGTTTTTCGAACTTTTTAGTATTTTTGTTATATATATAATTAATAAAAATAGTATAAGGTTAAATTTATAAAAATAGTTTAGTATTAATAAATATAATATTAATATTAAAAATAAAACAAATAGCTCTATTAATAAAAATAACGAAATTATACGTAAAAGCAAAATTTAGCGACTTCTAACTATCGATAATTTTAGTAGCTATATTATTTTTGAAATAGTAAAATATTATTTTCGATATAATATTTTATTAAACTATTTACTATTATATTTAATATACTTTTTGCAATTTTTAGACCTATTTATTTTTTATGCTATAAAACGTTTTTATTAAAGTATTTTAATAGCGTATATATACGCCGGTAACGTATAGTTTATATGCTATAATTTTGCCGAGATATTAATTTTTATATATTATACCGGCTTTTAAGAAAAGTTATTAATAAAGGCGTAGAAAATGGCAAGTTATTAATTATATAATTTTAACTTTATATTGCATTTTTTACGTAAAAAGTTAAATAATATAGTAGTACTACGATATTTAAAACTTTTGCCGAAAACTAATATATTTATATAAATTAAAAAAGTATTAATATATTTAAAACATTGCTATATTAATACCGGTATTTTAATACTATTTTTGCCGTTGCGTACGGCGTTACGAAAAGTTAACGCGATAATAAATTCTGCAATAGTAATAAAATATATCTCGAATTATTTATATACTCTTTATATTGCTAAATAAATAAAGCTTTATAAAAAAGCAAAACGCGTTTTTATTAAGTTTTTTGGTATATTAGCTAATTTAATATTATATGCTAAATTTATTACGGAGATAAAATATTTTAAAGCCGAAAAAAATGCTAAAAATGCGCGTAAAACGTATTTTTATAACCGCAAATTAGTATTTAACAAAAAGAAGTTATTAAAAACAAAATAGTAGATAAATAAAAAAAGTTATAAAGTTTTCGTTAAATAGTTATATATAATAAAAAATATAGAAAATTACTAATTAACAAATATAAAGTTTCTTTTTAAAATTACTATAATAAATATAATACCCAATTTTGCTATTAATATATATATTTCGTTGCTGCCGGAATAGCTTTAATATTCGGCAAAACTACTATCGCAACTTTATAAATATCGGAACTTTTTAATATTACTAGAAATAATAATTTTATATAGAAACAATAACAATATAAAGGTTATTAATTTATTATTTTATTAAGTAAATTATTAGAAAAATTTAACGCTAATGCTAATAGTAAAAGGCCTATAATTTATTAAATTATTATTGGAATATAATAATAATACTAAAAGCAGTGGTAAAGGCGATAATTATAATAGTTATAATATATTTAATAATAACTTTTTAAGGTATATTAGGGTTTTTGATTTATTTGCAGAAATATGCGATTTAAGCTAGTTAAATTAAAATATTACAAATCTATAAAAATACGCATTTTTAACGCTCGCGATAGTATTATTTATATATATTTAAAATAAAAGTTAATGTATTAATGATAGAATATAGATATAGTGTTTTGTTCGTGCTGCTATACAAAAATGGGTGGCGGAGGAGCAGTTTCTGGAGCAGGGTTTTTTTCTGGAGCAGGGTTTTTGCCCCCTCTAAAGGAGCCCGCGAGTGAAAGAGGGTCCACCGCCAGGTTTAACCCTCTAGTATATAGAGAGGGCGACGAAATACCTTCTGATTGCAGCCAGATCGCCCTGCCCCAACCTGCGCTTGCTTTGTCATCTTATCCTGTCTGGCATAAAATCTGCCGTGATACTCGGTACAGATCTGTTCCTGGATGCATCAACCCAGTAACCTGAACTATAGATTTCTAAAAGGCCCTTAAAATATCGAGCGCTATTGAAGGTTTGATGATTGATGATATTCTGAGCCATTCTGGTTTGTTACAGACCCCTATCGAAAAGCTCCCAGTCACTCTGGTAATATTTGGCTCTGACTGTTTTAACTTAATGCGTTGGTGACAGTATTTTGATCACCGCTGACAGTTTGAAATGTCCAGGGACCCTTGGGTACTTTCAGTGGATGCTGGGATATTGGTTTCAGGGATAAACCTGTACTTCATAAATTCAACTATAATCTGATAGACCATATAGGTGAACCCCTGGAAATAGGGCAATCAGCGACTCTCAAAGCTTTCTACCTCTTAGTGATTTAGTCCATTAATTGCCCCTATTTCTTAAACCCTAGACTAGTATTTGCTAATCTTTGTGTTTTCTATCTGCTTGTCACCTTGTCGGTCGCTTGGGTTTTGGCTCTATTACACTATTCCAAGAGTGCATAGACACGTTGTCTGGGGCGGACTAGGGTACGGATCCTGCTGTTTTGAAAAAGCGGTGGGGAATGGGAAGTTCCAGTCGGCTTCCTATTGCGCTTTCTCTTACTTTGACTCCGTACGAAGTATGTTATTGAAGATACTGTGTAGTAGTGAATAAAGTGCACAATCATCTAGGTACTCCAAGAGCTACATCTACTATCACTATTTACTTCGAAATAGTGCAATGGGGTTATCAACATGGCATTACGTGATCACCTCAGGCCTATATAATAGCTTTAATTTGCGTTCATTTCGTTACAACTCGACGTGCGTTTTTCTTCCTACATTATGACCCCCCACGGGG
Source organism: Xylariaceae sp. FL0255 (assembly GCA_022578795.1). Classification (NCBI taxonomy): domain Eukaryota; kingdom Fungi; phylum Ascomycota; class Sordariomycetes; order Xylariales; family Xylariaceae; species Xylariaceae sp. FL0255. Next base: position 16,991 of record MU388925.1, read on the forward strand.
AACTTAGAGCCCTATTGAGTGAAGTCCCCAGCATGATCATCCAGTTGCTTCGCTATAGGTAGTTGTAATTGAGCTGTGGTTCTCAAGCTCTGTTTCAATAGTCTCAAACTCGACCACCAACTTTTATTTGAAAGTGTGTTTCATCAGCTTATGACCTCCCCAAACCTACTCTGTGTTTTTCCAACTGCGAATTTCTTTTTATTGCAACTGCAGTTGACACGATGTAATTACCTCCCCGAAAAGCTCCCAAATCAGGTAAGTAACCATCACCTGTATAATCCCTGGCACAAAATCAACAAAATAGCAACACGCCGCCCCCATTCGACAATGCGCATTGATGAGCGAAAATTGCATCGAGATGCAACGCTGATCACTCCTGATATTTGTATTCGAAAACTGAGCTAGTGCGCAAAGCTATCAAAGGATATATAGTATTTCTTCATCCGAGAAGAACTCTTTTCTGTTTATGCACATTTCTTCGGGCATGATCACCAGCGAAACCGAGGTCGATATGAAACATACATAAGTAGTTTGCGACTTGAACTCGCCGTCTTTACCGCTAAGCAAGGTGAAACGTCCGGGAAGAGCATCCTGTATGAAACCGCGCGCTCTTAAGTTGATGATTAAGTCAATAGCTGGGTAAAAAACATGAAGCTTCCCTCATAAATAAAGAAAATAAGATTCCTGTTTCGGAGACTAATTTGCGAACTCGAAAGAAAATATAAAGCTAATAGCCATGGATTGATGTAAATTGATTAAAAATCAATTTCTTCTCACTGCAACCCGGACCGGGACCATTTGATGAAGTGCAGTGCACTTCGGAGATCCTGCTCAGGGAACTATAGTTTTCAACACTTCAATTATGAACAAGGCGGACACGACTCTATGCTGTACTATCGATTGTACGATCATCTCAAACACTCTCCATACCGGCCTTGTGCGGTATGATCCTCCACTGTTTATCATCTCGATCCAGTACATCTTGAGCCAGTTCCCACTCAGCGAGGACCGCCTTTGCATGACTCTGATCTCGAGGCGTGATACGCGCCGGGAAAGACTGTGGACTGCATGCCATACCGCTGGTAAATTTCTCGGGGTCTGGAATGATATCACGACCGTAAGCATCCTTCTCGGCAGTGATGTCGAACGCCCAAAGAATCCGCGCGATGCCGAGGTATAGTCCATTCTCGGCAACGTCAATCCCTGGACACAGACGCCGGCCTGCTCCGAAGCCGAAGTGATCGCGCTGTGTTGGATCGGCGCGCACTGCTGACTCGCGAGCTGTGGAATGATCTTCGATGTAGCGCAGAGGATCGAAGACGCGTGGCTCGGCGTGACGGTTTGGATCCATATGAATTGCCCTGGGGAAAAAAGCTTTGTAAGGCCCCTCGCTCTTGAAAAAGGTGTCTCTGGCACGGAAGAGGGAAGAAATCTTACCAGGTATTCATCATGACAATGGCGTTCTTAGGAATCCTGTATCCCATGTACTCGTCATTTTGTGTTACAGAATGGGGGATCCCGAGAAGAGCTGTCGGCATCCAGCGCAATGTCTCCTTTACACATGCCCGAACATACGGCAGCAGATACGCATCCTTCACCGTAGGAAGTTTTTCACCGCAGACTCGGTCAATCTCCTCTCGAGCTCGCCTCTGAACTTCGGGGAATAAGATCATGGCTTGTATGAAAGCCGTCAACTGGTTCGCCGTCGTGTCTGAGGCGGCTTGGATGAGATCACCGCACAAAGCGCTTGCCAGCTTGTCAGGAAAGCCGTGGGCTTTCTGAGCTTTCAGTACCTGTTTCGCAAGGCAAGGCTAACTCGAAACCTTAGCTTATACACAGCGTGACTACTAGAACTCAAAGCTGGTCTTACCTTAGCATCTCCGTTTTCAATCTTTTCCTTGGCGGCATGCCAGTGCCGGAGATAGAAGCCGCTCTCTGTCTCTTGGATTGCTTTGGCAGTCTTCCGGAGAGGGACCATGAAATCAGGAAGGTGACGAAGGGATGGGTACAAATCAAAGAGGATTGCCTTCCTCAGCACTCCCGTCCAGCGGTCAAAGCTTTCGTAGACGTGCGTGAGGTTGGGATCATGTGTATCCGGCACACGGAAGCCGAAAACAATCTGAAATGACAAAGAATTCGTGTAGCGGCGGAGGTGATCCACGAAGAGCTCGGGTTTGTGTACTGATGGACCAAGATCAGCAGATCGCTTAAGAACACTCTGCAGTCCAAATGAAGACTCATGTACCAGGCAGATTACACGCTTTGGAAGATAGAGCTGGGGTATGGTATGTGACAACATTATTCCATGGGGACGCACTACTTACACAGTTCATTCAACGTCTGCTTCACCTCCAAGTCTTGATAGGGGACATAAGACTTCGCGGAGTTTGGGTCAAGCACTCTCGCGCATACGGCCCGGCATTTCTTCCTATTGAGGATTTCCAGTCAATAATCAATCTTACATGCAGTTTCAAGTTCTTGGGAGAGGCTTCTATTACGTCTCGAGGGCATGAGGGCTACTCATTTACGGAATGACCAGTGCGAACGGCTTACCAGGTATCGTTATATGGCATAACACCAAACTTAGTTCCACCTGTCACCACGTCTATAATATAGGAATCAGGTCTGGAAGAGTAGATGCTCCCTCTTCTGTCAAAAAGTTCTTTTACGGCATCATCCGTGTTCAAAACAACGATCGGCCTGCTGCCAGCCATGAGCGAATAAATTGGGCTGATTATGTTAACAGTGTCCCCATTCCTATCGTGGAATCATTGTGGAACTTGACATACCCATATTCCTGAGCCCACTTCTGAAATTGTAAGTGTGTTCCCTCGGATGGAATTTGGTGTAGGTTCCCTATGAGAGGGAGTGCCGGTGGCCCAGGAGGGTAGTCTGGGGGCCGTCGACCGATTCGGAGAAGCTGATATACTGCTATAACTCCAGTGAACAACAACGCAGCAATAAAAACGGACGACATGATAGCAACGTATAATAAGGTAAAGCGACTACGTGTTCGCTCGATGGGAAGGTATGTTCTCTGGAGACACTAGTATTATCAGAGCAAGCTCTCTCTCCCTCTCTATATACTTATACATGGGCTTCATGTCGATCCCGACACTCTCACAACCTGATACGTACCAGAGCAAGCTCGGAAGACGACGTTGAACAAAAGCTCAGAGCCGAACAAGGATGCACTTAACAGCGCCATGGTTCACGTCATCGTACGGCTGACCCTCACATGAATAGATACTTGCGGAAGTAGACGAGGCAGACCACGAGCAAGAGGCCAAAGTCTGGCAAGGATGGACCTGAGAGCGCCCTCTGTTGTGTCATCATTGTTATGACCTCATAACTACCGCAACAGATGCCGACGAAAGCTCCGGGTCTTTAAAGACAAGCAGGGGTACGTTTGGGAGCGCTACGATCTGAGTCGGCATCCATCGAATCGACGTCATGGGCCCGATGATTCCTCAGGGCTAGCATGAGGGGAATATCGGCCCATTAGACTCACCGTAAGAACAGTCGGGACTTGCCGGGAGGTTTGAGATCAAGGACCAACCAGACTCGCCAGACTGGTTGATGAAATCACAAACTGATGCTCAGTATGTTTGTGATAAGCAAAGGTGGTCCGGGTGGCTGTCATTCTCCCGGTTTGCCAATCATGACGCAGTGCCGTGCGGGATTACGTTGGTAGGCTCAAAGATCAAGTTTACATCTCGCAGAGAAGCGAGAAGCTCCTCGGCCTTTTGCATGGAGTTTCCGTTGGACATAGGTAGTAGGGGTCCAACGAGGTGCACATGGCGATTCAGGGTCTATCGAGTCCCTGCGCCACGGCATTGGGTCATTTTGCCCGATCGTTGGGACTTCGTCTGATGTTTCTCACGTCCTAAAATAGAGGACCCTGTAAAGACGGTGCTTAGATAATACTTGCCGGTTGAGGAGCAAATTCTGAAGTTATACTGTATAGAAAATCTTCTCACCGCCCGAAGAACGACCAATACCCTGCGAGACACGGGAATCGAACTGACGTCACTCCCAAGATGGAATATCTTGCTTGAGAATCCTCTGCGAAGGATTCGGCAGAATTCTAAGATTGAGTGCTGGGAACATGACCCGGTGCCATAAATTGGAGTTATGAGCGGTACCACACCGTACTCATCGAGGAGGTGAGACGCCTTTTTGAGCCGCATTACGGTGTGAGATCCACAACCGCCTTCTCAAAGTCAAGAGCAAACCGGTCACCAGTACGTCGCCCGCGTGAGCTTGGTCTTGACAGGCGAAGACAGGGTATTCATCCTATTTCCTAATGGTCGAGCGGTTCTGTTGACGTAGCCGGCAGCCGGCTCGGTCGAGAACCTGCTGTAATGAGGATCAGCATTGTGAAGCCTGGGGTAGCGAGGTCGGATCCAGGCGAGGCGCTGCCCAAAAAAAAAAAGATGACAGTACTAGTCAACTAGTACCCCTAGCTCTACCAAAAGAAAAAGATTGCCAATCTTCTTTTGGGCAGCGCCTTGCCAGGGTCCAACAGTCAAAGTGTACTGTGTATGTGTTCATGAAGGAAGCAACAATTACGTGAACCAGTCAGAAAGCCGGTTGAAGATGAATTGTCACGCAGGTCCCGAGCTTTCATCACACCGACGATGGATCCTCTAGTCAGAGAAGGTTACAGGCTCGACAGGATTTCATATTTTCCGCCGGACGAAGAACCCGGCTAAATGGTGACCTAGCAATCCTGCGCAACTATCTACAGGGATTTGGTAATATGACCCAATACAGAAAACTTTTATCGGCTGTCAACAGCGAATTGTGAGTTCTAGAAGACCAGGGTCTACGACATGGCATGCCAATCCGAGCTCCTAGATCTTGCCCTTGCCCGGCGCAAATTTTTCCGGGCCTTGCAATAATGCTAATCACAACTGTATCAGGAAGAGCTACCAGTAGGCCATTTTTGTTTCACATTAAATGGGAAAAAGAATAGCTATGTTCCCTGCAGAGCATATGGGGCTGATCATGTGATGCGTGCGGAATATGTTTGTCGTCAGAACTCACCTTCTGGTGCATACCCTAGGCGTCAATTATATTCCTGTAACTAGGGTTAGGTCATATGTCTCGTCTAGATTTTAGACGCCATGACTCAAGACTTGGCGAGGCTACGATAACGTCACTCCTGATGGTGATCCCTTACTATCATTGTATGATTTCGAGGACCAAACTTCACGTGGTAATGGCTCAGGGCTAAATGGCCGTCCTTGTTTTCAAGGAGAACGACAAGAACAACGATCCCGTTCCGAGCTCGGAAGGTAGTTGTTTCGAGTCATTGCCCCTCGAGGCCGTGCTGAAAGTGTGATCCTTTTTTGGCAACCGTCTCACCTCGATCGTGCTTTTGGGATGCGTTGCCTATCAAGGGTAAGGCGGCACCTGTCCCTGTCAGTGGGAACTACATGGCCGACTGGCTCACCACTGCCTAACTCACGTGTTTATCGCAGTTGATGTCATAAGTGTCTGGGATTTGGTAGCAATCCCCGTGTCTGACGTCAAACTTGACTACAGCACTTCACTCGCAAGCCACTGGACATAGTCATCGGCTATCAGCGATGTGTCTGGAGGCACCAAAGGAGAGGGACAGCGCTGGACAGATGGGGCGACTCTCTTGATAGTCTATAAATACGTCGTGATTCCTGCCTGACAAGCCCCAACACGATGGTTCACTATCATACAATCTTGTATACCACAATATCAGCTACCTGAATCTTCTGAAGGCGACTCTGAACAATCTTCATCTATTTTACTTCCTTACTCCTCGAAACAATTGCCACGTTGCTTGCAACAACCATGGAGACCCAAGAATTTCCAAGGGAGTACTTCGTCGGCACCATCGTCCGGCTACTCGACACGATGAAGTATGACGATACCAACTATAGCGACGAGAGTCGCGTTCGGAACCTAAGGTACGCGTATGGAGAAGCAGCGAGACACTTCGCCCAGCCTCACGTGCAAAGCTTGATCAAAATGCACCCCAAAAAGGTAGAGGGCGGCCTTCGAACCATTGCCTGCCTGGTGGTGTATTGCTGGGTCAATGCCTCACCGGAACTCATGGCAGCTCTCACCATCTACTTTATGTATACGCTTATCCTTGACGACTCTGAACGCGACCTGAACACAACCATGCAGACCTTCTTCGAGGACCTCAAAGAAGGACGCGAACAGAAGGATCCCTGGCTGAAGCTGATGAGTGATCATCTGCCGCAGGTTTTGCAACATTACGGTCCGTTCTGTTCTTTGAACATCTATCGCAGTACCATGGATTGTACGTCTCCCTCATAGCAGAGTATTTCCCCTTCACTGTAGACTAACCAACGCTATTAGTCTTCGAGGGCTGCTGGATTGAACAGCAAAATTTCGGCGGTTATCCGGGCAGCACTGACTATCCGGAGTTTCTGCGACGAATGAATGGCCTGGGTCACGTTGTTGGGGCCTCGCTCTTTCCTACCGAAATGTTTAACGAGCAGGAACACATGTGCGAGATTACCACTGCTCTTAGCATGGTAGAGAACTGGATGGCATGGGCCAACGATCTCGTTTCGTACTACAAGGAGCGCGACGACCCAAAGGATGATGCCACTAGTCTCGTCAACAATTACTGTCAAGTGGGTAGCTTGACCACTGAGCAATCGCTCGAGAAACTCACGAACAATACACTACGCGTCAGCGGCGAGATTGTCAACGTCTTTTCTACCGCCAGTACTGAACATGACCAGGCCAGCGGCGGTGCCAAAGACAAGGACCCTCTTGTCGGAGAAATCCTCACCCGGTTCATGCACGGCTATATTACTTGGCACCTCTGCGACCCGCGATACCGCATTGATGAGATCTATGAGCAGATCCAAGGCTGCAATGATGAGACGAGCCGTAAGTTCTGCCGGTATTTTGAGCAGGCAAACAAGGTCGGTCGCGTCGACCCGGCTCGATGGGCCAACCCGACCTATCTACAGCTTGCTGCAGAGACCCTGGAGGTTACAGACAACAGGGAGAGCAGAGACTGGATGTCGTTGCTGCCGATAAAGCCACACGTTCCTAAGAACACACAGGTGCCGCAGGCTATAGTGACGACCTTCCTGGTTTCAACCTCTGCCATGTTCGCATTGTACTTAAAGTAAAGTGTTATGGAGTCTTGTATTATTAGTATGTACCGTGTTAGAAACTCAACTGCAAAGTATCTCAATTAAGAACAATCGCACAAGAATGCCGATATCTTCGATGTGTGGGTGTATACCTTGCATAAGACAAGACATTGACGTATGCCGATGATCGTTGGAGCGAACATGTGCAGCACCTTGGGTCTGACTTTTAGAACACAAACACCACAGGAAAGGGCTAATCCTACAGGTGTTATAGATCTTGCCTTGAAACTCAAGTCGGCGTTTTGGATACCTTATCGCCTACGTGTCCCTAGTTGGTGCAGATGCACGCAAGGCATGTCATACAGTCATGGAGCCGAATAACATCAGTTCGGGCGACGTCTTCTACGATTTTCCGACAATTAACAGGTCATTAAACCCTGGTCCCAATGTTTCATTATCCCTATCTTCACACCCAATCCCGTCATACCCCGTATACTCGGAACAAGGTGACTAGTCCCAATACGTACTTTTCTAGCATCCTCCACGATTAAGCGAAGGGCTTGACCGTTTAAAGGTGCGGCTCTGCAATAAGCGAAATGCGTTATGAGACTATTTCTGTCACTTCCTGAGGCGATGTCGGCATTGTTAGTGGCATTGTTACTTATCCTGCAGGTTTAACTTGAAACAATACAACGAGGCCATACCCCCAACCATTCCTCAGCGTGGGATAGGAACAGCAATTTCGGACAACAGCAGCCTAGACTCTTGAGAATTGACTACCAAGGTCAGAACAGTAGCCTATGACCTTCTCATCAAGTGCCAGATGGTGATGCGCGCCAGAGTGAGAAAACCAGTGATAAATGTATGTGTATGATCCTCTCAGATGCCATGGGCAGCACTTTGAGGCCTTTTTATATGTGTAGCTAGATTCCCTCAAATTTACGACTTTGGGGGGATTGGTATGGCCACTTTTGGAGACCAAGAAACATATGCCAAATATGTAAAAGATCATGAACAATACAGGTAGTACTGACATGTCACATGATACAAATAGCAAAAATAGTGTAGCAGATTTTACGACAGGGTGCATCCCTCCCTACCTGGGCCATTTGATGCATCATATGTTGTACTCACTTTCTTGGCAGCTCCCAACTTATACTAACACAAACAACTTGAGCCAGGATTATAGTCATAACAGTTGCAATCTATACTCCCAACTAGTCATCACTATCTAAACGGCTTTTACTACCATCGTTCATATCGTTGGTGCTGCCACCGCAGCAATTTCCTGTCAGCAAATTCATGTTCATTAAACTCAAACTATCATTACGGTGGATTACTACTATAGAATGACCGAACAGTATAAATAATGAGTCCGAAGACCTGTTAGAACACTGTCACACTCTTGAGGCGGATTGGTAAAAAGCGTGCCACCGGAACTACTTGCATCCGGAGTCTTTGCCCTCGCACTAGTCAACCTTCACGCTAATCACTAGGTGTGAACCCGTGCCATAGACACCCAGAAATTCACTCATGTCTAACAGCTCTCTGAGGGATGAAACGCCCTGCCCGCCTCCATAACTGATGTAGGGAGACTCCAGGTAATGACCGCATGAATACCTTGTCTTGCTTTCGATCACTTTCCAGTCCAAAGATATAGTAACAGAGCTGTAAAACGGAAGTCAGCCCCTTAACGAGGGAGATAACCTGTTTGCAAGGCGACTTTGACAATACATAGCGGTATCCACGTGATATAGCTTCCTGAGGTCCCTTGAGATGTTAATTCATCTAAGCCAGTTTGAATGTCGGTTTATCAACATGACACACGGCACTCTGTTCCGTAAATAGTTCTAGCTCTTGTAAGTATTACTTGTTCTTCTGAACTCTAATAGAAATGTTCATCCCTTGGTCAATATGACGAGGTTTAAATACTGCTCCTTCTTAGACATAAGACGCCTAAGTTCTCTTGGGAGACTACAGCCATATCACAGACTATTCAAAGCTTTTGGTGAAGTCTTCTTTTAGCGATATCTTCTGCTTGCTATCGAGAAAGCTACGGAGCCTGCCCCAAGATGCAAATGTTCATTCTAATTCTTAGTTCTCTGGCGATCGTGTCGAGCGTATCTGCTGCGCCCACGCACACATCGCATCAAACGCAAGATACAGTGGTCCGATATTCTAGCCTCCCATCGCAAGTTCCTGCAAATCCCCGCTCGGAGAACATCGATCTCGTCCACGCCCTCGAACTTGCCCCGTTGGCAAAGCAACGGACGGCACTCCTCAATCATTCTGGAGACTTCAAGTTCGACTTCCTCAACCCTCATCCAGATGCCATCGCGGAAGGTGATGGCGGGCACCTAGTACGTAGTAACCGGGTTCTTTTCTTTTCCCAGATCCTTATCCTACTCACCTGCTATCTAATTCATGAAACAAGGATAAGAAGAGGCAAAGGTTCGCTGTAAAAGCTGATTCATTGCGCTTTTGCCTGTCACACTACTCAACACCCTTTAATAGTCTTTTCTAGAAAGAAACTCACATGAGGTGTTAGGTAGTACCCAACAGCTTCATATTCCAGGCACTTATAGGCAATAGCGCCATGATGTCAATGGGCTTCATTAAACCCTGCGGATTCAATACACCACATTCGCATCCGCGGGCCACCGAGATCCAGGTCGTCGTCAAAGGGCAGCTAGGTTCTGAAATGATAACTGAGAACAGCGTCGGTCCTATACAGAATCTGCTTTCTTTATACCAGATGACTGTTTATCCCCAAGGCGCGATGCATCTCCAGTACAACCCGACTTGCGAGGGATCCGTGTTCGTATCGGCGTTCAATTTCGAAGACCCTGGGGTGCAACAGGCTGCACAGACATTCTTCGGATTGCGCTCTGATGCGCTTCAGGCGTCTTTGGCGGTCGAGGCGATCAATGGAGACGATATAGAGACCTTTGCCCACCCTATCCCGAGCAATATTGCAGTAGGTATCGCTGCATGTTTAGCACACTGCGGGCTATCGAACAAGACCGGATAAGCTCTCTCTAATCAGCTGGAAATTCGCCCATTGTTTCTTTGAAGAAACAGAAGTGCGTTCAATGGTCTAGCTACGGGACAGACAATGATTTAGGGCATCTTGATTCTGGGTGTACCACACGAGACAGTACATTAGTTATGGCATCAGGTGTTAGTCATCGCAGGATACTTTGTTACTCATGATCTTTGAGAGTTTTCCGGCCTGAAACATAGATGTCAACTGTGTAGTTTTTTTTTTTTTTACCTCCATTCTTTAAGTCTCTCATTTACAACAATTACTATTCCTGAATCAGCTGTCTCTTCCCAAAGCTTCGTGTCTAGGCCTCTACGAATTGCTACCTCATTCACTTTATCAAATATTGTCCCTTACGGATTGATTGGGCTTAACCATAACGCTACTTTAAGGTAGAGCAAGGTTCGGTTGAAAGATAATGTCATTGTTCAACCCAAAGTCTTGAAGGATTCGGGAGCACCTAGACTAAGCATGACATGCATGGATTCGGAGTTCACCACTTTTAATGCGATCATCAACATATACACAGAAGGCCAATCGAAACCAAGACGTATCAAAACCTGGCAACATGACCACCTCCGACTGGCTATCTCCTAGATTGCACTAACAATCGTGGTGTAGTTGTTAAGGCTGCCGCTCCAGATCTTCTTGCCAATGATCTCTTCTGCCTTTAAATCGGGGTTTAGAGAGATGATATGCTCGCCCTGCTCATTGGTGAATTCCTTGAGCTCGCGCTTGGCGAAGCCGCCTCGAGGCATGGCATCGACGAAGACGCCGCCGTCTTCGCCACCTATGGAGTTTCGGCGAGTTAGTCTCTGATACTTAGATTCTAGAGTTTGTCGGTTTTGAAATAGCGATCTCGTTTCTTATTACTAGGGTATAAGTACTCACCGCGGCGAAGCTTCGCATTCTGAAATTGTCATTAAAAATTCTGAACTCACTGCCGTCGTTGGCCATGTTGACGTTGGTGCAGAATCCGCTGTAAGTAAGTTCAGTTGGTACATCCTCCTGGGAATGATTTAAAAAGTGTCTGGACTTACGCGCCACCATAATTCTTGACGAAATATCGTATGTGGTTCCGTCCGCGATGGTCTTGTAGAAATTGCCCAGCTGACCTCCTTCACCTATACTGAAATAGAGCTCGAGAACCACAACTCAACTACAACTAACTGCAGCGAAGCTGCAGTTCTCGAAGCCTATCGCCTACTGGATGATCACGTACAGGATCACACTCAATAGGGCTTAAATGACCCCATAGGGGTCAGAATTGAAGAAAGAAAACGCATGTCGATTTCTGACCTAACTCAATGCAAATTGAAACTATTATACATTAAGACTAGTGATCACGTGACCCCCAAGTCGTAAACCCCATTTCAGTACAGACACGCCATAAGAGGTTAGCAGACGGTTCACTTGTATGCCCTGTGCTTGGCTGTTCTCCAAAGCAATGCTGGGTGAAAGCTGACGATGACGTACTAGAGTTTTCAGTGCTGTCCACACAGCGGAGGATGGTAGCACCCGCCGCAGTACCGCCCTCCGTAGTGCTTGCAAAGGAGTACTCGTCGCATGAGTTATCCCATTGATTGTATGGAGCGCTGGAGCAGGGAGTGCGGTTGCAGCCCGAAGCCGTGCGACATGAGTCCCTATTGGCCTTGTTGCTATCGTAAGTAAGGATATTAGGAGACAGACCGTGATTTATGGCATAGCAGGCGTTGTTGCATGTTGCGAGACTGTTAGCGCAATCCCACTCAAAAGTAGCTTGCTGTGCGTATGCGGCCGTGGCAAATGCTGAGATCTGGGCTACTCGATACTGCAATTTCAACGATAGTTCTTTGCTAACAAGAGAACGAAGAGGTTTGATGCTTTTAAATGTCAGGAGGTTCGTTTCTGGAATTGGGATTCTTGTTGTTGCTATGATATTTCACTTGTCTATAGCTGGGTGCATGGCTTTTATATACTCTGGAACTGCAAGAATCTGCATAAGAAACCTCATATTATCGAAGGGCACTGGGTGACCCATCCCGTCACACATGATGAGTACCTTGAACAGTCGTCCGAACCGGCTCTAGGACTATCCGTCAGCGTAGTATAATGGCTGATCGCTTATTGTTACATTAATATGAGAAGTAGTCGGCATCAAGACCAGTCTTCAAGTCATCATGTGCACTCCGAAATGAAAGCACATCAAGTCAGCCTCGACTGCGGGTGAGACCTTGGCCCATTGATACTGCCGATCGGATGGATTTCCGGCCGTATGGTACGTCTCGCAGCCGCTTATGCCCATCATTCGCGCGTGAGCTGTTAAAACTTATCAAAGCTGATTGCTGACTGTGTCGACCCTAATTTATGGGAACGGTTGGAGCCTCTTGGTTTTCTGTAGTAAAATTATAGATATGCAGGATTCACCACGAAATATCTTTTGTGTTATATCAATGACATCTTATGATGTATTTAGTCAGTTGCAAGTAGCTCATCAGTCGTATTTCGAGGACGCCCTGAGCACAGCAATATTGGAGTATTAACAAGACTTTATAGGTGTTCCCCTTTTCCTCAAAGTATGAGAACGGCTATTTCTGTTACATTTCACGTTATCGGAAAAGAAATAAGTACGGAAGTGTAACACGATGCTGAATTGGGGAAACAACATAGTAGTATTGAATCCTCAGTCTATTAGCTGTCCCGTCCGGCTATGGTCCTTCCTCACCTCCCTCAAGAACCACCACCAAGCCTCATTCGAGGGGCAGGGCCTCCTCTCTGCGGGGTGGTCGTAGGTCTGCCATAAACACCGCCCTGAGAACCTGCGATACTCTGTATCTCATTAAATCCAAGACTTGCTATTCCTAGTGAAACAAGGCTGGTCTGGACCGACTTGAAAGTTGTTCGAACAGTCTCCAGAGCCCCGTCTTCCTGACCACAACAGACTAGTAAAGTAGTGTCATCTTCCCCAGACCGATTGTCAATAAGAGCGAAGTAATGTGCATCGCCGACATGTTTGGCAGCATCCTCAAGCGAACGGGCAATGAATGCCCTGAAAGTGTCGTCTAGTGGTGGCTTAGTAGCTGTCTCAGGTAATTTGCTCGAACCGTCTTCGGATGTGTCAATAATGGCCAGTTCGTGCTCGCTGTTCGGCACGAGTGCCTCGCTTCCGGCCAGCGCCTGTTTGAGAAGTTTGTTTAAAACCTGATTCTGTGAGCCGGTCTATCCTGACAAGAGGTCAATAACATGGGACTTGTGTGTGGAACTGACTTCGACAGGCACCTCAGCAATGCAGCATACCGGGTAATCCGCCATATCGAATATGGTCTGTGTTGCTGTTCCTCTAGGGATTCAAAGAAATAACGTGAAAATTGAGATTGTGCAATTCAATGCGAGCTTTCAAAGAGATGAAGGCAGCTGCCCATGGTTTTCAGCAGAAGCAAGTCAATTGCCGGATATGACGTCATCTCACACCCAACTAAACCATTTCAGCTCTTTACAAAAATCAAGTCTCAGTATCATCTGTGAGTTCTGGATAGGCGGGTGATTGATAGGATGGGGATTGTTTGGGGCCGGAAAATCTGCATAAGAACTAAAGCACAACGGCGCAACGGCGCAGTCACTGTATGAATTAATCAGTCAGGGCTTGCTTAAATATAGATGTCTCACCTCGTACAAAAGAAAAATACCGTTTCACCACCACAGAGCCTGTTTCAAGTATATTAAGTGCGGTCAATCGGCTGCGTGGTTGTATGAAGGTGCATAAAGTAGACGTCTTACCTCGGCACACGTCAGAAGAGGCTGGATCTCACCAATTTCATGGCCCGCAGAGGACAGAAACAACCACTGAAGTTCTATTTATTGAATTAGGGAACAAAAAATTATTGTTTGACTGAACTTGTTGAAGAGTAACCATCTTCCTTGTCAATCCCCCTATGGACCCGAGTTGGCTGTGGTTTGTTCTGATTTAGGTTGACAACGAAAATCGGCAATGTAAATACAAAAACTGCGATAACAGTATGGCTTAGGCGCGGCTGTGCACTAATATTTCCAGACAATATTTCGACGAGGCGAAGTAGGAAAGGCAAAACCAAGTACATCATAACAAGCAGTATGGTATCTAATGAAACGAAAGATCCTGCGATCGATCCTAATAATTCATAGTCAAAAGTTCAAGCAGTACCAACAGTAAGCGTGGTGAGATATTGATGGTTGTACATGTATTCCAACTATGTGCTTGAAAGCATCTAAGACACAAACTCTCTTCGGAGCTTAGAGAATCCCGTGTTCTCACACACACTGGCTGCCTCCTGGTTAGGGCAGTCACTGATGCATCCCCAGCTCTCTATCGGAGGCACAGGGTTGGAATCTTCACAATCAGTCATCAAAAAGGACACATTCTTCCAGTTCGAACCATCTGTGACGCCGTTGAAGAACTGGTTGTATTGCTCCGTGCTCATTGCGTCGACGGCGATGTCGAAGTGCCATGTCTGGCCATAGTCGTTGACCTGTCGTTGCATTAGAAATATTCTCGACACTCCGTTTGAACCATCCAGAGGTAAAGATGGATAAAGATGATAGTGCTTTAGAGACGGACGGAACAGTACGAACCTCCGAGGTACTGCATTGTTTGCAGTGTTGGCCGCCGCTGAGAGCCACTGCTGCAGGGCATTCATCGATAATCTTGAAGATCAGAGCATTACCGTTTAGCTCCGTGCCGTCGTCTGCTACGGGAGTTAACCAGTAGCAGACGCCGCAGGCTCCGCCCGGTCCGCCCGCGCCAGAGACAGAGGGATTTGCGCCGAAGGCGAGTTGGTTAATCGCGGCCTAGGATGAAGATCAGTATCAACAGGATGCATGGAGGAGCGGACCTCGTTCAATTGTAGGGGATTACGAACATAGAGGTAACCCGGGCCGCCTCCCTGCCCGCCACTAGTGCTCTGGCCGTTAGGCAGGGCGTTCATACCACATGATGTACCGCCGCCAAACTCGGTACCTACAAGGAACTGAGTTGTCGAGGCCGAGCCAGTGGTAGGGAGAACATAGCCTGCAGCATCGGCATTGGCGGTACCCAAAAGGGCCGCGACTGTCAAGGTAATAGTTGATCTGAAAGACATGTTATTCGAATCGAAAATTTGATCTTGAGTATAATACTTGAGTAGATTTCTAGTTCTGTGCATAGTCATGTAGGAACAAGAAGGTGTTGAAGAGAAACTGAGCAGTCTTATACTCAGTCACAACAATCGCGTTTCTATCATCGATCTTACTAGTCTTCACTACAATTGGAATGTGATAGATCTCTATTCATAGTATGATCTACGTCTATAGAGCTACGAATCTCTAAAAAGTGAGTTTAAAGCCGTGATTCAACGGCGCAGGGACTTCCGGGGGACTCTATATGGTATAGTGTTAGGGTCATCTTGTATCACCATTGTAGCCAATAAGATATCGAAGTTTAGACGGTTTAGGAAGGTTGACCAGATACCACACACTAAAATCAGAGTGGTGGGTGTAGCTTATCCTGATTTGGTTTGATGGTTTCAAAGCTCAACTGATTTCTTGGCAGGAGTGGATGATCGGCAGCATTAGAGGCGATGGACTTAGCAGCCATTACCTCCGTATACCGAAGCAGGTAGGTAGACAAACGTTCTTTCATTTTTCTAAAAGGTTTTACGCCGCCGCTCACGTCACTGTGGTAGTTTGAGGCTTAGAGATCTTTCCTCAATAACGAAGCAAGATATCAGGTCGTCGGTCAAGGTAAAGACCGGCTCCGATGAGGCATGCGGAGGTCCGGAAAATGGTGACCAAGAATGAGACAGTCGGAGTTTTGGCACAGGTTTTTTTTTTTTGGCCCGGATACTGGATATTCTGAGTTATCGCAAATTTAATTGTCATAAATGATAGACTAGCTGTATCCGTCCGATGAGAGGCAGTAGTGAGACTGGAAGTGTGAATGAGATCGAACGCATACCGGAACCAGAAGTGCTGTACAAAAGATGGTTCGGTGTCGGAAGTAAATGTTGCTGCTCTAAGAGATGTAAACAAGGCATAAATTTACGTTTCATCAATCGAAACGCACTGCCATACGTCCTCGCGCTTTATGGCTTAGCATCTTGTCTACCATATCAGGCAACTGCTCTAATGTGTGGTATTCAATGGTAGGCTTGATTCCATATTTCGCGCTAAACTCAATCGCCGCTCTCACTCACAATTAGGTAAAAGGGAGTTAGCGTTCCTTGACTCAGCGTACGAGTGCGAAGAAGAGATGGGTAAGAAGACTTACTGTTATAGCACGTTCCGTTATTCGACCCTCGCAATTGGAATTTACCCATAGCGATATGGAAGATATTGATGGGAACCGGGTCCTTTGGGATACCAACTGCCATGAAAATCCCGCCCGTCCTGATGAGCTGTGGCGTGTCTGCATAGGATTGACCCGACGCTGTGAAATTGACGGCAGCATCCACACCTCCGCCCGTAATATCAACGATCTTTTTCGCGTAATCATTGTCGGCAGTCGTATTGAATGCATGTTCAGCACCAGACGCTTTCGCTTCCTCGATGGCAGCATCGGTGATATCCACCCCGATGACTTTGTATCCCATAGCCTTTGCATACTTGATCCCTGTTGAGCTAATATGAATACATTCCCACACAAAGCGACGCGATGTAAATCAGAGACAGTAACCCTTACCGAGATGGCCGAGACCACCGCATCCTACAACTGCTACCCAGCTACCGGCGGGAAGTTGCAGATCGTCGATCCCGTGATACGCTGTGACGCCGGCGCAGAATAGTGGTGCAGCATCAGACGGCGAGAGACCATCGGGAAGAACCATTGCGTTCTTTGCATTGACTGCTACGTATTCTTGGAAATAACCGTCCTGTCCAAAGCCAGCAAAGGATTGCTGGCCCTTTTCACACCAGAAATTATGGCTTGCGATCCAATAATCAGCTTCGTAGATGGCATTCTATGGGAACGTGGGTATGTAAGGAAAGTAAAGCAACACTCACACCTCCTTGCAAGCTCTGCATTCGAAGCAAGACCCCTCAGTGCAAAGAAAGCCGACTGGGTCACTTATTTTGAAGTCTTTAACAGCAGGTCCGACGCCGACGACAGTTCCGCTCGCTTCATGACCCAGCGTTACCGGCTTCGCCTCAGTTGATAGCTGGAGTGCTTCATTAGGATCGAACCACATAGTATCTGTGTGGCACTGCTAGATGGAAAACATTCTGTGTCAGTAAGTTTTCTAAGGTATGCAGGAAATGAGAATAGCAACAAAGGAAATATCATATTTCCCCAGGCCGAAATACTGCCAACGGAAATAACCAATAATCGTATCGTATTATAATTATGACATATCGTTGGACTTACTAGACTGGCGCAGGCGACTTTGACCAAAATTTCATGTGGCTTGGGTTCAGGGATGGGAATATCATTGAGACATATTTTCTTGTCTCTCGGGTCAAATCTATCAACATTATCAGTAGTCATAAGTCGGTTAAAAACAGGGCTTACATATTGAAAAAGAAGACGTTGGGATGGTCCATATTGATACCTACTGTTGCGCCTTCATTGTCCGCTTCTCAGAAGTAGCCATGATGATTGTTCAGTTATTGAGTTTGGAGGTGATCAGCCAATTTTGCTGGAATAGACAAGTCCAGCGTAGATTTCTCCTTCTCCAGGTTTTATGTTCTTTGGTTGGGTATCGGTCGGAGATGATGGTGGGTAGCATCTGGATAAAGACATCCGTTTATGCAAGGTGGGGTTGCACTCGCAGGTTAGGAGAGCCTACCCTTAACATCTATATTCGACTCGAAGAAACCTCTAGGTCTTCGGCCAGCTAAGTAGGTTACTATGCAAGATTGCTTATTGTGCCCTTACTATTTCGTGCTCTTCCTATCTGGTCATCAAATCACAAACTAAACCTTTGGCAATAATGGATGCATCAAGTCGAGCAATTTGTCGTGAGTGACCACACTAAACTCCCTTAGGCCGGACGCGGCTCGAGAAAACCAACAGATCTTACACGGTAGAAGAAATGGGCAAGGAAGATCGTCTCAAGAAAAACCTAGTGACTTGAAAATGATCGCAATCTTCTCTTTCAGGATGAAGGTGAACAAAAAGACTTGAGGACGGCTAACGAGGATAAGCTAATTGCAGAGAAAGAGGGATTTCACAACTCTAGGACAACACAGAGGGGGGCAGTGATCCATTCCGTGCCGAGAAATGAAGAATACATAACCCAAGTGTAGCAGCATGAGGTAAACATAACCAAAAGAACGCCATGAGTCATTCCCGGCCAAACTCCAGGAGATATTTTGAAGTCAGCCAGGTAGCCTTCAGCCAGCCCAGTACATCCTTTACCCCATCCCATGTCACCCGTGGAAAACTCTATCCTCCCAGGGTCTCCTTTTTTGGATTTTCATTTGTGGAACTGATATCATAATGAAGAATAAGTGTAGCAACTACGCAAGGAAATACGGACAAAGAGTAGTAGCAAGGGGGTAGTGATGGTGAGTTTAGACTTGTTCAAGGGTCGGATTCTATGGAAGGTGGTGTGCCAGTGCCGCAAGCTGGGCGGAAGCTCTGGCCTGGTGTGTGGCTTCGATTTCTTGAGGAGTGCGGGTTGACGACAGAGGTGTGCTGTTCGGTGCGGCCATGAATGTAGCAATACGGTACTTAAAGATGTTCTGCGAAGTCTCGGGTTGGGAAGTAGAGAATTTATGGGCTGGCTTAATCGACTGTTGTCTGAGTCCATATCATTAGTCAGTGCTCCGGCTTCATGATGCCCTGCGAGGACAAAGATATCCAGGTTGCATACCCTCCATACGCGGTCTGGTTTGAACGAAGCATCGTGATCCGGGAATTTGTGATTGTTGTATCTGTATTTTCTAGAGCAGTAAAATACGTAATACAGCAAAAAAGGTGACCAAGTTAATTCAGGGACGAGTTCACAATAGTTTGAATAGATGTACAGGTCTTCGTTGCTGTAATTCAGAAACGTGCCAGAGAATTTCGGCAGCACAGAGAATTTATACAGTAGTCTATAGAGCCATAAGGAGCAAACAGTACTCGTTCAGACCCGGCTTCTACACAACGGGGGACTGCTGGTCATCTCATACCGGTCAAGTTTGAAGATCCACACATCAACCGAAGCCGTGGAGATATGAGCCAACCAGACTTAAGAACGGATGGATGACAGAGTTGGGTCAAAGTGTCTCCATTACAGACTGGTTGCCTGAATCGAACTGTGATGATGCGGGGTGAGTATTGGCTCAGCAATGATACGCCGGGGGGGGATTGAGTCTTTTGCACAGGAGCCAATCAATTGAGTGCATTGGACTTGGGCCCCGGTGCCTGTGGCAGTACTTCACCTTGA
This sequence comes from Xylariaceae sp. FL0255, assembly GCA_022578795.1. Taxonomy (NCBI): domain Eukaryota; kingdom Fungi; phylum Ascomycota; class Sordariomycetes; order Xylariales; family Xylariaceae; species Xylariaceae sp. FL0255. The sequence goes on from MU388925.1 coordinate 36,514, forward strand.
GGCTCAGCCTTGAGCAGAGCCTTGAGGTGATACCTAGGTCAGCTACTAGAAAAGGGGCAAAGTTCATTCCAAAGATACTCGCCACAAAGGAAGATTCTTTCAAAAACATGACAACCACTGAGAGAATCAAGGTGCACAACATTGTATAGAGAAACGTTGTCAGAGCCTGGAATGAAACGAGGTTCGATAGGTGGACTGTGGGTGTGAAAGAGTCTGGACTTCGTCCTGGCTAGTGGCACGTTCTATCCAATAGTAAGTGTGCGCGCACAATACGCCGAAAAAAAATTTCCTTCCAGCGGATTAGACCAATTGGACGCCAGCGGCCTTGGAACAGGACTACGCATCCTTGATTGAACACATGTTACTATTGAATCGATAAAATGGCGGTGTTGGCAAGCAAGCCGCCAAGAACTGGCTTATAGGCAGATTGTTGTCCGCGGGGCTCATCGAGTCCCTGAGTAGCACGTCGCCTGATGACCTAGTGTCGCATTCATCGTCATAATTGTGATACACTGCTAGAAGCTGAAGGTAGAGTGAGCGACGAGGTACAGCATCGCTTACTGTTGATCCCAAGTATTGGCGACAAGGGCGATATCGAGCGTGTGATATCTCAGTATCGCTGCAGCTCGGGGCGGGTCACAGCATGGCATCCGCCCTGAAGCTTGAGAGTGAAGGAAGAGATGCTCGTTATTAGGGTCAATTAGCTGATCTGCCTCAAAGAGAGGGAAACGTGACCGCGATACCGATGGCCAACCATAGATGCGCAGAATTGCAACGTGGGCGAAGTGGAAAAACAGGAATTCGGGCAGACTGAGATGCTCAGAGTACTGTGACAGCTGTCATACCCAACAGAATCTCTCCTGAGGCTGGTCTCGATCCCCATTCTTGTGATATTGGACCTAGCCTGCAGACGCACCATGCAGAAAGAGTCTGAATGGTCAGCACCATCGACGATCATGTCGAGATGGAAAATGGTCAGTTGATCGCCGGGCAAAAGTAAGCAGGCTGTGCTGCAGAAATCAGGTCATTCTGGCACGACGAGGCCCGCACACCGCCATTTCGGCCATTTCATGCAGCGTGACTTGGAAGGACTTGCGTGTGTTGATGCCTTGGGTTGCCTTATGTGACCTGCTTTGCCTTGTTTGCCTTGTTGATCGCAGTCCGCGTCCAGCAACCTATTCTGTCCATGAACGTGATGGCTGCCTTAGATGTGGTCCGCGTCGTGTTTGAACACCTCGGGTACGTGATTTGGCTCGGCCTAGGATGCCACGACCTGTCTGTTCTTTGTCGATTGAGCTGTTGCTATAGACTGCTCCGTGAAGTGAGCATGCTGCACACGGATTGCCTTATCCGGATCACGTGATGATAAGCACCAGAGGTCAAGTCTGATCTTCTTCAATGGACTATGCAGTGAGTGACAAAGATTGGAAGGGCTAGGAGAAAGCAGCTGAACAAGACCACAAGATCAAATAAAACCAAGCATCAGGTTTTGGGGAGTGCAATGCGGCGGACAAGTGTCGGACATCCGCCTACTTATAGTTTGAACGGAAATTTGTCACGGTGGTAGGGCGGTGGGACTATCTCAGTACGCAACTGAGCCCCCTTGTGTAAGGCAATTGCCAACGTAGTCGAATCTCCATGGCAATTTCCTACCGAACCCCTGTCAATGAGCCACAAAAAGGGCCAAGAGGGTCAGGAATATCGTGGTGTGAGTATTTTGTTGGATAAGAATTTTCCCTTTGGATACCAGCATGTCTAGGGTGAAGCCAGTTTTCGATTTCAACTGGACAACGAACGTCACACTTGACTAGGGTTCCTTGACCGCCTCCACACTTCGACTCATCACTCCACCTGAAGTAACACTCACGGTGCCACCAATGAAACTCAAGTTCGCGATGCACAGTGATGGCCAGACAACACCTTTTGGCGAGAACAGTCACTTGCTGCCATTCATATTCTCATTGCCATCGTCACCCACACTTCTCCTATCTACCGGACTGCCGTAGACGGCAGCACGGGTGATACACACTGCTAGCTCGCTACTGAGGGTGAACATGATATTCCAGGCCCTGATCTCATATCATTACGCGCTCCAAGGGGAGCAAAGAGGTATTCAATCCATCCGAGCCAGCCATGCCTTCAAGGTGTGATCGCTTGATGACTGGACCCCGTTCATATCTAATCATTTTGCCTCTTTAATTCCCGTTTCGTACCCATACCCCTCTAGAGGTCTTGCAGACTACAACACTCAGTAAAGCCTCATCCGCAACACGAAGAGGAAAGAGTAAAGAATCATTTGACTCACATGACGAAATGATCTGGGCTCCTGAGCTCTATCTCTCCATCTCCGTTTCCGTCGGAACCCTCCTCTTTCTTCAGGATCTCATCTCCGGCATCCGTACCAGCCTCAGTGAGATCTCGACGTGACGGTGCCTCTGCCTCTGCCTCTCTATTCACAACATGAAAGCGCCCTCCAGCATAAGCAGAAAGGAAACTCTTCACCTCTTGTTCAGCAGCTGATGCCTTAGCAGCATTGAACTCCCGCTTGTCATTGTCTTTCTTCTCCTCCTCCACTCCCCTCTTCTTGGCCGATGGGGCCTCCGTAATCTTGCTGTTGAACGCCGTGAGGAGACTATGCTCCGCAATCACCTCAATGAACTGACTGATGTGCTCGGCGTCAATCTGATTGGGTGGCACGACTTCCTTCGGGTCTCGCTTGCCATGATTTTGCGGCTTCAGGAGGCCTTCGGCATATGCGCCGAAGATATTCTTCAATGCCGATTCGGCGGCTTCGGGTTTCACTGGTACTTTTTCGCCGTCAGGGTTGGGAGTAATAGCCATGATCGGCGCCGTCTCCGTCGCTGTCGCGGTCTCTGTTGCTACGGCCCCCCCTGCGGCTAGAAGGAGGATGCTGGCCTTGAGTAGTAGAGCCTTCATTGTTTCTATTTTTCTCTCGTTGACTTGCTCAATCTTTCGGGTTGATTTAGACTCTAGTCGCAGTGCCGAAGTAAGGCTTCGGTCTATTTGGGCGCGTCGAAACAGCAACCCATGTTAGATACCAGACAAGAACAAAGGACTACATTAGCGCCATGAGGAGACGACCTTCTTTATGCCCGACATTCGTTGGTATTTCTTTCATTTGTCGCTTTCCCTTTGACAATTTTCAGCTGAGTGGCGTTTTCTCCCTTCTCTCTTTTCTTTTAGACCTATGGTGCTATCACATACACACAACTGACGGTCACGGGGAAACGAAAAACAGAAGAAAAAGAGAAAGTAAGAGAGGCGAAGAGGTAAAGAGCGAAAGATTCTGCTCCTAGTTTCGAGGCCATTGAGAGAACTCGTTGTAGAAAAAAAAAAAGAATCTCCCTTTTATCACAGCCAAACGCATGTGTCTCCTTACTTATGGGAAACAGTGGCATCAATCAAACGGCTCACACACTTAGACAGAACGGTGGTCATCTACGGACTACACATACTAAACAGTCAATTTCTCATAGTTTCATGTTTCAGTCACAGTAAATGCATGATTAAAATCACCAGAGCACTAGTTCTTAGAACCATTCATCTCGACCTCCCACATCTCCCGACAAGCCGAAACCGGATGCAAGACCAGCCGGCCCAACTCCAAGTAGCGCATCACCACCTCGCCAACCGAATCGAAACGCACATCTTCCTTTCCCTTCTCCAAGTCAATATCCTCTTGCTGTACGACGACATCACGGCCTTCAAGCTCGTTCGCTACTTCGTTCCATCTCTGTATCATTAGTGGGCTAAGTCGGTAAGCCCAATTGTTACGGGCGGTGATATGAGAACGGTCGCCAGCGGCGGTGGAACGGCGGAAGTACTGAAAAACAAAAATATAGTCTGGGTCAAAACCGCAGTTCCAGATCTCCAGACTTTCGAGGCTCGGCATGCGAGCGGCGGCGTTCGCTGCTGCCAGGAGCAAGTCGTCGATCTCGCCCGGCATGGAATCAGGACGCAGTATTCTCGATGTGAGTGCCAAATACTTTAAGTGTGGCCAAGTGGTGATCTTGTCTTTCACTTCATGCCGAAGCTCGTCGTTGTTCTCCTGTCTTGTTATCGCGAGGCCGTTTCGACTCGATGGCCCAGAATCTTGGAGAAAGTCCCTCGCATCTATAATAAATGCTAGAGACAAGCGCTCTAGGAGAGAGGGCTTAAGCATTCCATTTCGCGATATGAATCCTGCCAAGGCGAACAGGTCCCAACGGAGGTATGGCTTGCTCTCGCCGAATATAGTGAGAGTCCTGAGAGTTCTCACCGGTCTATCTAAATAATGCTGCAAATCCCAGAGCGTATCCCCTAAAAAGTACTCAGCATCTGATGACATTGGTTATTCACATCATTCAAAAGACAGGAGTAAGTTGGTGAGCGTAATCGAGAAGGTAAGGAAGTACTTACACGAATCAGTCTCTAGATGCAGCTCCTCAAGCTCGAACAGGCAAGAGGGATTGACGACCCGGAACAAGAAATTCGGCGAGAAGCTACATGTGTATTGACGACGTATAAGCAATTTCTTGATCACTCTCACTGGAGGCAGCAGATACACGTTCATAGAATTCTTGATTCCATTAAAGTCGATCCCCAGTGATCTCTCGACCCTCCACCTTCTTTGAGCCTCGGTCAAGCCCGCATACATGTCGTGGCTTCGGAAGTATCGCCTCTTTTGCGCCTTATAATAGGCACTAAGCTCTTCATAGGTGCAGATATCGTCGTCTAGACGCGAGTAGACCTTGCGGCCGGGACAGAATTGATCGTCCAGATAGTACTCCAGATCGGATGGTGAATGAGCATTGAGCTCCAGGGTTATCTCTTTCGACTTGCCAACAAAGCAACTCAAGACCTGGAGCAAATCATAGAGAGCCTTCGTCACGATTTGGTTGTTCCGACGCTTCTCGGCTGAAGTTTCCGGCTCGATGCTTGTTTTACGATCATATTTCGGTAGCTCGATCCGCAACCAGATGTGTTTTAGAGCACGCATTCGTTGTGGGTGACGTCTGTAATGAACGTATTGACCGAACTTGAGAATATCCGACTGACGCAGTACTAGCCTGTGAAAAAAGCGCGTCTCGAAGAAAAGTTGCCATTCCCTGGAGACAGCAGCATAGGCGCCCCGTTGACGACGCTTGTGTGGGCACACGATTAAGAACTCAAGAATCTCAAGCCGCATTTCGGGTGGGAAAGTTGGCCATTGCGCCATCGTGGTCATGATAGGTTTTAACTGGGTGGTTTTTATTATCGGATAGCGGGTTCTGTAAGCAGCTAAAGCAGACATTTTAACAGCTTTTGTGCGTACCTCAATGTGTATATCAAGATCAAGGTTGATACTAAAGCCCGAAGATATGTTTCCATCTGTCTTGCGACTCCACAGCACAGATTCTTCGTTTGGTTCACACCGAGACTTTCACTAGAAGCTTGCGGTCCGTCTACAGACTGAATTATATCATAATTAACGTTAGCACACAGGAGGTCTTCGAGCTAGGAACCCTAAGGCTTAGTTAGTCATATATAATACACATCCAACAAACTCTATTCGTTAGGCAGTTAACATTCTCGGCAAAACATTGTACAACCAAGTCAGTTGCTTCAGGGCAGGTATATTCTGTGCTGTTAGTTTAGTATGTCAATATGCTATACTTGGTTTAATATTCATTTGATTCAATCAGTCCATAGACATTACTCTATCTAGCCATATCAGACAGGTAGTCCAAGCCCCTTAACCTAACTCCCAACGAACACAAAGCCATGCATCCTTGCCTCCCTACCCTACCGTATCTATCCACGTCAGTGCTTATATTAAAGAGCACTTAGTTATGCCAATGTGTGCTCTCGCAATTCCCTTTGTTAAACTGCAGCGGGCTATGTATGTTGCCATGACCACATCCAACTTGTTATGAACTCTTCACCTCGCCTTCCTCATCATCGAATTCAGGATTATCAATCCAACTGGAATAGTCTTCATCCGCATCAGTATCGTGGTGCTGCTGTTGATTCTGTTTGTTAACATGCTTTTCTTGTTCGTTACTTTGCGAGGGATGGGTAGGCCTCCCAGGAAGCTCCGGAGCCATCGGTGACTCGTCAGGTGGCGACTCCGACCGGGCACTCTCATTTGTACCCTCGCCCTCATCACCTTCTTCAACCCAAGGCTGCTCATATGATATCGTAGAGTCTCCAGGAGGCGAAACGGGTTCTTCAGCAGGAGCCTCAACAACGAGGAGATTCTCCTCTGCATCTACATGGCCATGAAGCTCGTCATCATGCAGTGCAGACACCCGCCGTCTTCTTGGTAACGGTGGCGGCGGAACAGGACGCCGTTCCACTTTCTGCTGCTCGTTCTGCGGCAGATCCCCAGACTTTTTAGACGTGAGTTGTGGAGGGAGTGCCACTGGCTTCCGCTTCGGTACCGCAGTTGCTTTCTGCCCGGGCCTAGGTAATGGTGTCCCAGGCGGAGGGAGTGGTTGGCCTCGTCCCATCGGTTGATTTAGATCGAGAGGGGGTTCCGTGGAGTTTTTTCCATTCCCATTTTGTTCAGCTTGACGTTGGATGGCATTCCAACCCCATCGTTTTGCTGTAGCAGCAGCATTCGAAACAGCAGCGAGTGTGTTTCTTTTGTTTTCAGTGGAGTCGTGTGTGGAGGCAGGTGACGGCTGCTCTTTACGACTGAAAAATCCCTTGCTGGTTGATCCCGTCCCACTAGCGACAGACGGTGCTTTGCTCGATGCCCTCGGTGGATCGGATGTATGGTTGCCATTTGAGGTGCTCTCCAGGGAGGAAGCAGTATCACGTCTCGCTCCAGCTTTCGGAGTAGCATCAATATCATGTACCGCGTCCGTCGAAGAACTTGCCGACTGGTTAAATGTGTCTAGTCCTGCTGATTTGGAAGGCGATCCATGAGGAGTGTGGATTGGTGATTGTGATTGTGATTTAGCCGATATACTAGCCATCGTACTAGCTGCATCCTCGCCAGCCGGAGGTGTGGTAGAAGGTTTATAGACTTCCGCATGTGCGGCCTCTGTGCTCACAACTGGGCTTGAAGCAGAAAATGAGCCGGACCTCATGGGACGAGGGATATCGGCAGAAGGGGTAGAAGCATGTTTATTTATGTCCAAAGCCGACGTTGATGCTGAGTTCTGCGGCGAACCTCGGAGCGTCTGTGAGTTCTTCTTGCCTAATTTTCGAGCCCAAAAACTAGCGGTCTGTGTGTTCTCAACATTCGGTTCAGTAGCGCTCTTCTCAATGGGCGGTAGCTCTGGGGATGCCAAAGCCGAGGTCTGCTCAAGTTCGTTAATTTCATCAACGTGTCCCAGTTCAGCGGCGATCGTGGCATGGTCCTCGGAATGTACGACGGCGTTATCTCCTTCAAAGATACCCCCACGCCAATGCTTATGCTCCGTATTAAAGAACGGTACATCGTCCCAGAAAGGTAGAACCAATGTTTCAGCAATGACCTCTTTGATTCGGTTTTCTATTTGTCGGAGAATGACGGTGTAGGTGATCTGTCTCGAGCTGACAATTGGCTCAATAGTCATCTCTATTTTCGGCATCGACTGAAAGGAGAACCAAATTCGGTTGCTGGGAGGGGGTTTGATCTTGAACAGCATGTGACCTTCAAGTTTCTTGAGCACCACAGCTAAAACAAGATTCACTTCTCGGGCCTTGAAGCGAGTGCCGAGATCGATGCGGGCCGTGGCAGCTACTTCCAACCTGAACTTGCCTGTATACTTTATGTCGGCTTCCATTACGCACTCGCCCTCCACATTAAGATCCTTAAGGCGAGGATTTGAAAAGTAAGGTGCCGATTCACCCGTGCTCAGGCCCTGAATGGCAATTCTAGTAAGGAATGCTGGGCGTTTGACTCTCGAGATCTTTTTGGTAATCTTCTCTTTAATGAGATTCTCGATATCTTCCGTCTTATAGATAGCCAAGAAGATTCTGCCCAGAAACGCGTTGAACCAGCGAGTCTGTAGCTGATCGTCGGAGGAATGCAGTTTCTGGACAAGCGAGATGATATGCTTGACTTCAAAACGCCGAGGTTTGGGCACATTTGTCTGGGCGGCGAAGGTTTGCTCTTGATTCCGCAGCAAGGCATGGTAGAAGTCTTCCTTCGCGGAGCAATTCTCGGAGAATAGGTAGAAGGGTTTTGATATTTGCGTGTCCGGAGTCATCTCTTTCGCGTCTGTCCGGCGAGCGAGACAGATGGCATTTCGTTTGATGAACAACTCGCCTTCGGGGGTGCGGTCGCCTCCGGAGTGCAAACTGACGCTGTGATTTGCCAGCGATACAACATGACGGACTTCTAACTGTTCTTCGTCGTCGAACAACATCAAGTGACCGTGTCTATTGAGCCCGTGACATTAGTTTTCATACATCCCTCCCTTCTTGAGAATTAGTAACTCATGCACTGCTTACCTTAGAACGAGATAGAAGACATTGCCAGCGCGTTTCGGCCGCTGACTGGCGTTCTTATTGTCATCCAATGGGCCAGGTGTCTGCTTCCTGTCGAAGATGCTCCTGTACATAGACTGATATACACTCGGGCTCGGGGCAGCAACAGTAGTAGATCCAACAGGGGTCGATCGTTCGATCGGCTTGGCATTGATGCCCATCGGGGTGTATTCACGACATACTGCGAAGTATCCAGCAGCAACATCGGAGTCGGCTATTATCTTCTGCTTGATCTCGTTCTTTTGGTCTTTCTGGGCGGTCTCGAGGTGGGTGGTGTCATCGCCAGGTTGGACTATATTATCGGCGGGATCGGTAGCACTCGGCAAACTCGCATCGTCGCGGACGGGGAATGTGAGGTGTGCATGGAGCAGTATAATGATTACAAGTAAGGGGAGAAAGGTAAGACCACCAAGCAGGTAGGTCAAGAGAAAGGCAGTCCAGCTGCCCATGGCGCCGGGGGCAGAACAGGACAATTATCACAAGATTAGTGGGGTGAAAGGACTGTGGCGGACCATGGATTTGAAAGTGATCAGACACAGAAGAAATGAGGTACAGTCCGTGTCATGTTGCGTTGAGATATGGGTCAAGCGCGCAAACACGAAAACGTGGTGGAAAGAGACATGAAGGATCTCAACATTCCAGCTGTCTCTTTACTCCAACGTCAGTGATGGAGTCGCCCGACGATTAGCGCCATGTGGGGCGCGGGGTATGCTCTCTTCCCACTGGACATCACTTCATTGCTAGCATCTTTGACACAATAACTTTCCAGTTTAAGACCACAGACAACGTACAAGTTAGTTTGAGTAGTTAGGCGGTTTATATCAAGCCTTGGTATTGTAGTATGAGAAAACAAGCATATAGCATTCACATCTGAGACAAGTGAGTGAACGGATGAACGGACCGGCACAGTATTGGGGGTCCTCAGGCTATTATGGAGCAACAACTTTAGAGAGTCATTAAGGCGTATGAGGCTGCTCCAACCATATATCCGAAAGGAAGAAAGAATTCAAACTAGAAGAGAAAGAAAAAAAGAAACCTCGCAAAGTGCATGAGAGGATTGGTTTGAGTCTTCAAAAGAATTATTATTCAAGACTCTATTCTATGCCATCGTTATCAGCCAACTTTTCCCTTCCACTATCTAGATCCGAACTCCCCAACCTGGCACAGAATAGGGACATACCCAACCCCCTCTATACTCATTACACTCATTACTCATATCAAATCCATCACCACTCCAAAGCCTCCATTCCAGCCCCAGTACTCAAGAGTTGTTCAATAGCCGGCTTAACCACGCTCCTCTCCGTCCTGTACCTCGCAACCTGCTTCATCCGCGTGTAAAACATAGGGCAGTCCTTGCTATCACAAGGCACCTCGTCCAACGGTGTAAGCCCCGCGCAACTCTGGCATATCTTGTTGACATCGATGAGCTTCGTCTCCTCTTTGTTGAGCTTCGTCTGCAGTCTGAGCAGAGACGCGGGCAGGTTTTTCTGGCATCTGTTGCAAATCGAGCTCGTGTTCTTAGTCTTGATTCCGCAGACTACACACGAGGCGGCTTTCATGTAAGATTCTAGCGTCTTCTTTGTGAACATGTTGCCGTGACCCATGTCCACTCGCCGAATCCGCTGGATCTTGGGCATTTCGTCATACCATTGCCGGACATGGGCGCCGACGAGGTTGAAGATTCGCTCGAGGGGTGGGATCAGATTTTTGGAGATGTAGTACTCGGCATCCAGCTGGAGGTGAGAATTGCTCAGAAGATCCTCCGGCGCAACGCACCGATCAATAAGTCGAGCACCCGGCGCTCCGCTGACCACGACGTAAGGAACACGTTCACCATACTGTGGTTCTGCCCTGGCGTCTTCGAGCATTTTCTTCGTGCTGATCAAAGCCCCCGGAGGAGGAGGTCCTCTTTCACTGTATGTACCCAGTTTAACCTCCTTTGCAAAACAGAAATCCTGGATCGATACTGCGCCACGCATGATCTTGGCGCACTGTCTCTGGAAATATGACTTGACCTGGCTGAGATCAGCTGTCTCAAAGAGAACCTTCAAAGCTTTCTCCTCAATCATCTGCTCCGCTGGTGTTCCGTCTCTCCGCACTGTCTCAATTCCCTTGGCATCGAAGTCGGGTTTTACCTGGTCCTTGCTTTCGTACTTATATCCCACATATCGTTTCTTGGCTAGAAGAACGCAAGGGTGATAGACCTTCTCAAATTTGAGTTTGATCGGTCGAGGGTTCATGTCAGTGATCCTCTTGGCGATTTCATTGCCAATGTCGAATGCTTGGTCTTTTGTTCTACCAGGCAGGTAAACGAAAATACTGTCTGTATCGCCGTAAACAACCTCAGCCCTCCACTTGTCCACAGAGTGGATGAACGCAATTGCTCTTTCTAGCGTCTCTCGGCCGGTCTGGACAATACTGTCCGCAATCTCTGAACAAGGCATACGGCCCGAAAACGATGCTGAGGTATAGCCGTAAGTCACGTTGGCAAGTAGCTTCAAGGCCAGCTGCCTGTTGTTCAAGAGTTGCTGCAACGTTTTGTCACCCTTGTCTTGTTTCATGCCGCTTTTTACCATGACACGAGTTTCCAAGATTTCCGTCAGCATTTTAGCTAATAATGACTTGCGGATCTCGGTTTTGCAGTACATGATGCCATTTGGGGCAATATTGATATAGTCTTTCAAGAGCTCCAGGAGTCTCTTTTGCCGCGAATATTCAGTGAAGCCCATCTTGTTGGTGTTGCGCCAGTTCACTATGCGGCCCAGAAAGGTAGAGTAGCAATAGTTGTAGGCAATCATAACACTTGGGTACAGACTTTGAAAGTCAAGAACGAGGAGTGGGCCGTTGTAGAAAGCGCTCTGAGGTTCCATCACAAGTGGAAGACACTCAAGCGCGTTCTGTTGTCCGACTTGTTTCCTATCGGGTGAGACGAGAATGAAGTTCTCGGGTTTGGCGATCCTAAACATAATCGACTCGACTTTGAATTGGGAGCCTCGAGAGAAGACCGAAAAGAAATCCACACCGAGGAGCCGAGCCTGCTCGCTAGTTCTCGGGATCAGTTCATTTGTCTCGAGTATTTCGATGTCAAGCTTGGTTCGGATCAAATAGTATCGCATCAACTTGCTGAGCTCCCGAGGTTTATGTTGTGTATACCACTCTGTCAGGGTGTGCCAGGGATAGTGTGGGATTCGACGATGCAAGAGGTGCCATACGACGTTTTCCATTGTATATTGAAGGAGGTTAAGCTCTCCTCTCATGGCCCTCCAAATATTGATCATGTGTCGGCCGGTAACTCGGATCGTAGACGTTGTGTTGAAGCCCCATTTGTCTGCTTCTTTTCCAAACCTTCCAAAAGATTGACTCTTCATCCGTGAAAACTCGTCGCACAGGTTGTAGTCGTATTTTAACCTCGCTCTTTCAACGAGAAAACCCCATGAGCTCCCGTGGACTTCATACCCCGTAAGAATATCTGGATCATGAGTCCGAACGATTTCTACCATTCTGACCATCAGATCAAGCTCCGACGATTCTTCAATGACCTCTGTATTAGTCAGCCGTTGCATAGCACGTGCCATCGAACCGTCCTCTGACAAGACGATTACCCCGGATTGAACGTTCAACGATGCGCTGTCACCGGTCGCGCAGTTCTCGTCAGATTTGGAGCACCAGAAGATTGCTTGGACCTCATCCTCTTCCGGGTTTGGGACCAGTCTCTTGCGAGTGTTGACATGTATCTCAAGACTCATAGTACTCATATACTGAGCTTCGTGCTGAACACTAGTAGATTGTCTCTTCTGTGAGTACTTGAACCCATGCTTGTTCTTCGGCGTGGAACCATCTATTTGGGACATGTATGGATTCAACTCGCGAGAATGAAGCCTCATGACAGGTTCGGACACATCACATGTATCTCGTTGGCGCTGTGCCCACCAATCTTTCACTTCGGCATGGCTTGGTGGCGGTTGCGAAATTTCCCAACCTCGCAGCGAACAGTCTCGACGTTGTTTCTTGTCGGTCTCTATATCGCCTCGATTTTCGAAGATATGTTCCTTTATCCCAAAGCTAGCTAGAGAATTTCCGGTAGCATCAAAGTCAGGCAGATGAGGTAGGGTATTTCCTTCAAGGCGAAACTCTTGGCCGGCAAACTCACGGGCACGAGAGGGTACATCCTTTTCCTTGCTGTAATATGCGCCTTGGTATATTACATCGGGTCGATTGAGCGATTGGAATTCAGACAACACTTCTTTGGCTAATGGCGGAGGTTGAGCGAACAGAAAGAATTGCGCACGAGGTCGAGGTTCGCATCCAAGGTCTATGGCTTGATAAGCAGGGGTCTTCTCCTTGACGGTACTGGTAGACGAAATCGACGACTCTGTTGTGGAGTGCTGCGAATCTCTCCTTGTGGGACTTCTTGTAGACAGTGCATAGGTATCAAAGGATACGTGTTTCTTGAACTCGCCATCATTGCTTCGTTGGGAGCTGGTCTGGCTTAATCTCAATATCGTATTCGGATCTTTAGGATCTTTGACTACTTGGAAATTAAGCCGTTGGCTGTCTGTCTGCTTGCTTGTATCTCGTCTCAATCTAAGACTATCTGCTTGTGATGACGAACGATACGAATCGTCAATATCTTGCGCTTTCCCAAGAGTGGTTTCGTTAACCACTCCAATGCCGTTTGAAGTATCGGACGGGGAAGAAAGTTGAAATTCCACACGACGTCTTTTGGATACTGCGACTTCTGGCGTTGGTGATACGGATCGCTTCGATGGCGCGATGTCTAAGCTGTCCATTCGTGACTTGTATGGAGTTTTGCTCACCAGACCATGTTGTTTGGCGGCATTGACAAGATCACGGGATATTGGAAAGCTCGACCGGTTGCCGGTACGCAAGCAACTGACTTGAACACCCTCAGGAATCCCATTTAAGTGACGTTTAGGGTCCGATTTTGTGCTCGAGGCTGTGACATCTGATCTAGGAATGACATTTCCTGATTCAGTTCGCGTTTTGCCACTAGTTTTAGTTGGTTTGTCTAAGGCGCCTTTAGATTGCTTCGTAGGAGGTACGATCTTGCGGCCGTCAGATGTGGCAGCTCTATGGGGCAGTCCTAGCCTGACCAGCGCTTCTTCATCCGAATCGTCGGGGAACAGATCATCTTCGCCTGGGTCAAAATGATGAAGGCCATCTTCATCTACCACAATACTGCTCGCCGGGTCTTCAGCCAGCTCTTTCGGGATTTGTGAGTTCGTGAGGGTTGATGCAAGCTTGTCGGGATACAAATCTTCGACGGACTGTAGCAGAGTATTGACGGTCGATTCGAAAGGAACAGTCTGAACAAATGAGTCGAAGTCGATAGCGCTGCCATCACTCCTCTCACTCTCTTCCCGCACTAGTTCGCTTATCTGATCTCTGTACTCTTCTTCGTGGATCCAACCAGCGGGTTGCGAATCCCGTGGATCGGCTGACATGGAAATCAGAACCTCTGCAGGAAAGGGACTGCTCCCTGGTGCAGGGTTTGGCATTCGTCGCTTCCGTCGTCTCGTCTCATCCTTCCACAACCCAGCCATGCTGTGGACGAGTTTCACATCGTTGGGCATCGGACTTAATCTCTCAATGAAGTCATGATGAAGATGTCTTTCTTTGATCTCATGCCGATTTAGTATGTCCTGGACACAAATATCGACTTCGATTGAGCAATGGCTAACTCGAGGCAAGTCCGGATCGTCAGTAATGAAACTCGTCGAAACTGATTGGCTATGCCACAAGTGTTGAGAGCAATGCTCGTCCTCATGTTGTGGGACTGGAGACCGAAAACGAACTGTCCGAGTGTCGATGTAGCCGCATCCGTAGAGATTGTAATCCGTCATGAACTGAAGCAAGTACTGTAGATGGGCCTCGTAGGGTTGAAACTTCTGTTTCATTACAAGGCCCTGCCAAAGTAGTTCTGCCAAGCGAGTCATTACCATTGGGTTGAGCATGTAGATCTTGAGATAGAAGCGATAGCCGACGTAGAAGCCATAGAAGGGGATTCCTTTGACAAGAGTAATCCTGGCCACATAGGCGTGTTTGCCGTCGTAAACATTTCGCCGGTAACTCACGGCCAAGGCATGATCAATAGACAGGTGCAATCGATAGATATATGCATTGACTTAAATATCAAGTTAGGACATAGTGGACTACATGATGATTAGTGAGAGACTGACCTTCGTCAGGATGCAAACTGCCGCGGTACTCTACATAGAGATAAGGCAAAGCGCCATGGATGTGGGCGCACACTTTCTGACCTGTCTCGGTCGACCCAAAAACCCTGATCACAGGAACTCTGGGTTCTTTCCGCAGCTGTGATGGCCGGACATCGTCTCGAAGTAAAGGGTCATATTTGGTGGGTATTGCCTGATAATGATCGATGCAGTTCAGTCGGACACGGAAGACATCCATGGCGTCTTATCCTTGTAAGATGGTGAGGATGCATTGAATGCTTTCATTGAAACATCAGAATAGAATTAAAATACACACCAAGACCACAAGAAACGGATTCAAGAAACCCAAGGCGACACTCATAATTATAGTCATGCCAAATTAGAAAGACGCGTTGAGGTTGGATTCAATGACGCGCGAGCTCAATGCGCTGTCATGTGTTTCTCTAGGCATCTGGACCGGCCCCACTCTTTTTTGAACTTGCAGTCGGCGCTGTAATGTACAAGCTCCGTCCTCAGTCTTTTAACTCTTTCCTATCCTCAACCATCCCACCACCCTGCATAGGAAGGACGGTATACTCTTTCAAAGGGAGAAAGGACAACAAATTTACCTATCTAGCTGCTTTCCTGCATCCTCGCACATCACATACCGCCATGCCTCCCCCACCACCTCCTCCATCAAGGAGGAACGACTCCAAGGCATCCGCCGCCTCGAAAGAAGAAAACATCTACATCCCCTCCTTCATCAGCAAGCGGCCCTTCTATGCCGGCGAAGAAGGCGACGACCAAACCGACTACCTCGAGCATCAGCGTCTCCAAAAATCCAAAGACGACCAGTCAAGATGGTACGACCGTGGCAAGAAAGTCGGGCCAGCAGCCACCAAATACCGAAAAGGCGCCTGCGAGAACTGCGGCGCCATGACCCACAAGACAAAAGACTGTCTCAGCCGGCCGCGCGCCAAGGGGGCCAAGTGGACAGGAAAAGACATCCAAGCCGACGAAGTCATCCAAGACGTCCAGCTCGGCTGGGACGCCAAGCGCGACCGGTGGAACGGCTACGACTCCAAGGAGTACCGGCACGTCGTGAACCGGTACAATCAAATGGAGGATCTGCGGAATCAGATCGACGGTAAGGGGAAGGACGGGGCCGCCGGCGGTGACAAAGACCTCGAAGCGGACGAAGACCGGGACGACGGCGAGAAATACGCCGAGGAGTCAGACATGGGCCGGCACCAGAGCACCGCGACACGGCAGCTGCGCATAAGAGAAGACACGGCGAAATACCTGCTCAACCTCGATCTCGAGTCGGCGAAATACGACCCCAAGACGCGCACGATGGTCGATGCGGGCGCAACAGCCGACAAAGCAGCACAACTGTTCGCCGAGGAAGGATTTCTGCGGGCCTCGGGCGACGCGGCAGAGTTCGAGAATGCGCAAAAGTACGCCTGGGAGAAACAGGAGAGGAGTGGCGACACGAGCCAACACTTGCAGGCGAACCCGACGGCGGGAGAATTCCTCCGCAAGAAAGAGAAGGACGATGCCGAGAAGAAGAAGGCGGCGCAGCTTAAGGCGTTGCAAGATACATACGGCAGTGACGGTAGCGCTCACTCCATGCCGTCTGCTCTCCGCGAGATGACCGTAACGGAATCAGAGCGGTTTGTCGAGTACGATGAGGCTGGGTTGATCAAAGGGGCGCCAACGACGATCGCTAGATCGAAGTACGCTGAGGATGTGTTCTCCAACAATCACACGTCGGTCTGGGGCAGTTGGTGGTCAAATTTCAAGTGGGGGTATGCGTGTTGTCACTCGTTCGTCAAGAACAGCTACTGTACAGGGGAAGACGGCAAGAAAGCCTGGGAGAATGCTGAGAGACATCGTACGGGTGTTGGTCTTGTAGAGGACGCACCGCCTGAGCGTGAAACCCAGGCTCCTGTTCCAGAAGAAACTGAGACTGCGAAGCAACCAGCTGCTAAGAAACGCACGATGGAGGAAATGATGGGTGGTGTTACTGAGGCTGAGATGGATGAGTATCGTCGAAAACGTACAGCTGGAGATGATCCCATGGCCAAATTTTTAGGCAAAGATGAATTAGTGTCATAGCATCCAGCATCGAGGCAAAACAGAGGCCTTTAACAAATCAACTATCAAAGCATGCGAGGTCACTCGGTTGATCATCAATTGGTTGCACAATAACATGGTATCATTTTGTTCTCATGAGTAAAAGTCCATGCATTCCGGTTTCCTGGGACCTAACGCCTGAGCTCTCAATGGGTTGTTCACTCAACATAGCCCATAAGTATCATGATGACTTTTCCGTATCCCAAGCGGTCTAAACCGACTAGCAGTAGCAATGGTAGAGCTGGTAGGACGACACGCTTACTCCTCCTCTTCCTCCTCATCGCCGTCATCCTTCTTCTCGGCGGCCTTGGCCTTCTTTCTTCGGACACGGCCGGGGCGGCCTCCACCAAAGGGCGAGCTGAGGGAGAAGTCGATGTGCTTCTGGGAGTCGAGACGGACGATGAAAGAGGGGACGTTGACAATCTGCTTGCCGACACGGATGTGGCGCTGGCGGATGAGGACACGGGCGTGGTGGATGGACTTGGCAAGACCGAGCTTGTAGACGCAGGTCTGCAGGCGGCGCTCCATGAAATCTTCGACCTTGAGGGCCAGGACGTAATCGAGCTTCATGCGGGACTCGTCGAGCACACCGATACGCACGAGACGGCGAATGAGGGCATTGCCTTCGAAGAGACGCTTGGGGTCCTTCTCGTCGAGGGTGAGCAGCTCACTGGCAGGTACGTTAGTGTTGAATTGAGTAGAGAATGTTAGGAGAGAGCATACCGAGCGGCACGACGGATCTTGGAGAGGGTGAGCTGGACACGCCACACCTCACGCTTGTTGCGAAGACCATACTCGCCAACGAGCTTCAACTCGGAGTCACTATTTTGGAGGAAATCGATGTCAGTCTTACGGGATCACAATCGACTTAAGCAGAGAAACAAGCTCATGCTCAGTGGCCGGTGAATACTGACAGTCGGGCGGCCTCGTAAGGGCGACGGGGGACCTTAGCGGTCTTGGAGTAGGACAGAGGGGCCATGTTGTTGCGATGGCTTCAACTTGTCCGTCGGGGTGGTGATGGAAAAATTGGGCGACGAAGTAGAAGGAATGAAGTTCAGCAGACTTAGGAAAAAGTTCGCGGGTCAATAGAGTGCAGAGGGCGAAGGGACTGGATTGTGTGGATTCTAGGGCAAAGGTGGGTCTAAGCCTGAATTAGGTAAGTGAAAACTTCGCTTAAAGTGCAGTGCGCCATCAATGTGAGCTCTTTCTCTTCTGCAAAAGGCACTGCAGCTGACGGGCAGGTGCAACCACTAATGCTCATTGATTGGCCCCTGTAACCCGCGCACACAGCCGAATCAACCCACCAAGCCCAAAAAATTACCCCCAGTCAATTTCTCACCAAGAAGGCCGTTCGACATTATCGCCAACATCATTCCTCACCACCGATAATCCCCAACTTGACACCTCAACAACACCGTCACAATGGGTCACGCCGCAGGTCTGCGCGCGGGTACGCGATATGCCTTCTCCAGAAACTTCCGCCAAAAGGGCATGATTCATCTGTCCACCTACTTGCAGCAGTTCAAAGTCGGTGACATCGTCGAGTATGTTCACTGCCTACGCCTACCTCCCGAATCCCTTTGCGAACGACGACTCTCCCTCTCTATCCATACTTTTCTCTCCCCGTTCCTCTGTCGAGGAATATGATTGTTATGGAAATTGATAAGCTAACCTCGAATTGTCCACCAACAGCATCAAGGCCAATGCGTAAGTCGAAACACCTTGAAGAATTGAGGATAAAGGATTTATGCTAACAACAAGTTTACAGTGCCGTTCAGAAGGGGTAAGCACTATCCACCTATCCGATTCCATTCCATCGAGCCAAGCGAATCCCCGATATTCCCGTCCCAAACGAATGATACTAATCCTCGAATGAAGTATGCCTCACAAGGTCTACCACGGAAAGACCGGTGTAGTCTACAACGTCACCAAGAGCGCCGTCGGTGTCATTGTTTACAAGAAGGTCGGCCACCGATACCTCGAGAAGCGTGTCAACCTCCGCATCGAGCACGTCTCCCTTTCCCGATCACGAGAGGACTTCCTCAAGCGCGTCAAGTCCAACGCCGCTGCCAGTACGTACACCCTCCGATCACTTTTGGCCCGCTCAGGTCATTTCGCTGGCAAAGTTTGTTTCTTTGTGGCTCGAGGCAGATATATCTCCCATTGGATTGCCAACAAATACTAACACCCGCTACAGAGAAGGACGCCAAGGCCAAGGGCACCAATGTCCAGCTCAAGAGATTCCCCGCCATGCCCCGCGACGCGAGAACGGTATCGTTGAAGGACAACCACCCCGAGACAGTCGTGCCGCTCGCCTACGAGACCACTATCTAATCGGGAGCTCACGGTCGTGTTTCGATGGTACTGAATGATGACGGGTGTTATTTCTGGGTCTGCCGGTTGCTTTTTCACAATTGCATTAAGGGGTTTTTCGCGTTGGCCTGGAACGGAGATCAAATCTCTTCTGCGCATGGCAAGGAAGCGCATGGACACAACAAAGGCGATGCCTAGAGGAAAAATGAAATAAATACATTAAATACCCAACTTGACTCCTTGGATTACACAAGTGATGCACCCGTTCTGGCATTGAGTGCGGTTTGCTCTCCAAGCTGGATGCTGGCAGTTGACTATCTGTTAAGCACTAAAACTTCCTCTGTCTACGGAGTATCCTAGAAGGCATTTATTCTTATCACTTCAAACAGCCAAAGGAGGTATTGTGCAGTCCGGAATATGGGTGTGTGGCTAATGATAAGATTCAAGATACTCATAAACCAATACGGCTAACACATGACGACTCAAGAACCCCACGCCTTATTCCCAGCAATCCCCCGAATTCCCAACACCTAACAAACCTCCATCAAGCCATCAAGCCACTTTCCTTTTCTCCTCATCCCACTCGCGCCTCCAACTTAACACTTGACAGCACATTCGTAACTAGGCGGAGCAATTGAGGCCGTCTCCGTCAAGTCGTAGTTTTGAGACATCGTTTTCTCAAGACTCGTGTCGTACTGGGGTGGGGTTCGGACTGGAACAGCGTCGACGGGAATGAGTTCGGTTTTGCCCTGGTTGCGGCGGGCCCAGCGGTCGCGGGCGAGGATGGCGAGTTTCAGTACTAGGGGCTGGTGCCGGGTGCCGTTGCGTCTCTTGTTGCAGCACATCTTTATGACGGGAGTGGAGGTGGAGGTTGGGTTGAACTGGCTCAGTCGGTGTATCTGGACCGGAGGTGGGCAGGTAGTGGGAATATAGCGCTTCTTCGAAGAAGAGGAGATGATGAAGATACGCGATCTTGAATATGTTATTGGGTAACTAATAAGCTTGATGGTTCACGAGCCGGTTGTGGATTGCGAGAAAGGCTGAGATGGTGATCTGGTGTTTCTGTAATCTCAAGCAAGAGGAGTTCCTTCCTGGAAGGGTTCCTTGATTGGTTATATACTCGATCACTGCACTCAATCTCTTTCTTTCTCTATACTACACAGCTATAGGTAGCTACATACACGTATCTAACCCCAGATTGGTCTTCACTCCACACAGCATGGCCACCGCCAGATCCCAAACGACGATCCTCTTCCTTCTCTTTCACTGTCTTCTTTGGCGCTATCCACGTAGGATTCGATCCGAATATCAGGATCACCATCGTATATCGCGAACCGGCACGGCGCAAAGACACGCCGACTCGAATGGTTATACTCTGCAGATCATTTGACGTGCGTTGGTGTATAGTACTATAAATTACTGGCTACTTGACCTAATGGTGTTAGTATGCACAGCCCAATCCTGCCGCCTCGCACTCGGTTCCGGTAGCAAGCAGGCACCAATAACCAGTGCCAGCGCTATACTCGTTCTAGCTTAAGCGACTTTAAACGGGCGTTTTCGGCCGGCTTGGGTATGACGACTACGATGACATCGCGTAGGTTTTGGGCTATACATACAATACACGCTTTGTCCTTTTGTCCTTGCTCAGTGTTAAAACCTGGAAAGGAGTGTGTTATAGTCATCAGAGGTTACGAGTTATACGCCTAAGTCTCGGCGAGGTGAGAATCTCATTGGTTGATGGCCCAGAATCAGGTGGTTTGGGTTGAGATAAATCGCAATCACACCAGAATCGGGACTATGTTTTCTTTGTCTCTTTTCTTTCTACGTATTTCGCATCCCGATTCGACTAAAAGTCAGGGAAGGTGTCCAGAAGTCGAGCCTCACATTGGGTTTATGTGACCGGGGTCAACCAAGAACAGGGCTTGGATCTCTTGGCTGTAGTGGGGATTGATGTTCATCTCCAACGATCAATCATCCACTCCCAGGTAGAGCTTCATCCCCATCATTTATCGCCCGATGCCGGAAGACCTATGTATCGACTTTTCGCACTCGTTCCGTTGTTTCATCTATAACTGAGGTCCGAATTCGATTATGTTTGTTACAACGCCTGATCATATGGAGTTTGTATGACGGACCGGTAGTAAACGACACCATATATCTAATTTGCTCATCGGCCTCCGGTCTCACCTTACGACCAACCATGATTAACCTCAACATCACATTTTCAACGTCTTCTACTACCGCGTTGAGACAAGAGTTTATGACCTGTTAATTGCATTACATCCTTAAAAGAATTCATAATGTCTCCAAAACCCGGCCATGATTTCGTTGTCCTCGGCGCCGGCGTCATAGGCCTCACAACAGCGCTCTGCCTAAGGGAATCCTACCCTCAATCTTCCATAACTATTCTTGCCCGGCACTTCCCCGGGGACTATCACGTGGATTACATTTCTCCCTGGGCTGGCGGGAATTGGTGTTCGTCAGCGACCGACAATGGGTTGTTGGAAGAATGCGACAGGGTCGCTTTCAACAAGTTCCGTGAGCTCGCAGCTCGGACACCCGAGTGCGGTGTTGAGCGGTCGCCTTTACGTATGATCTTTGACCAGAAGGCTGAGGATGCCGGAATTTTGAGCGAGGGAACTGGCAAGATCTGGTACGAGTCGTTGGTAGGTGGGTTGGATGAGGTTCCGAAGGCGGAGCTCCCCCCTGGCAGTGTCTTCGGCTTAGAGATGAGGAGCACTTTTGTGATCAATGTGCAAGTTTATTTGCACTGGTAAGTCCACATAGTCTACACAAGATTTCCCCGTCTGATTATAAGGGCCCAAGAAGGAGAAAGGGCCGATGTCATGCTGACAGATTCACAGGCTTCTCGCAAGATGCAGGGACACTAAAATCACCCTGATCCGCCAGAAAATCTCACACATCCGCGAGGCCAGGTTATCGCCCTCCGTCACTGCAATATTCAATTGCACTGGCCTAGGCTCCTACAACTTAGGCGGCGTGGAGGATAAATCGATGTATCCGACCCGGGGCCAAACAGTCCTAGTCGAGCAGCCTCTCATCCCCCTCAAGAAGATGTACTTCCGCTCTCCAGCACGTGTCGATAATGACACGACGTATATCTTTCAGCGCCCTTTAGGTGGGGGTATCGTTCTCGGTGGGTGCCGGGAAAACGGAAATTGGAGTGGAGAGGTAGACTTGGAGTTCTCGAAGGTTATCATTCAACGGTGTTGTGCGCTTGCTCCCGAACTAGGGACACCGGAGGAGGTGGAGAGGAGAATCATCAAGCATGGTGTTGGGTTGAGGCCGAGCCGTAAAGGAGGGCCTAGGATAGAGGTCGAGAGGTTGGGAGAGGGAGATAAGGGCTTGTTGGTGATTCATAATTATGGTGCCAGTGGTGCTGGTTACCAGGCTTCTTGGTAAGTGGTCCTTGAGTTAGGTTTTGGGAGGTTGTATATGCTAACGGCTGAATAGGGGTATGGCTCAACATGGGGTCGCTCTTTTCAAGGAGGTGGTGAAAGTTTCGGGACGGACTTCACGGTTGTGAGGATCTTGTCACGGGGGAAGCAAGACGTTAAAACTCACAATTCCTCTATGACTATTATGGTTCCGCCACAACATCAAATCTTGTTGATTCTCTCAAATAGAGAGAGTACGAAAAGAGGAGTCTGAAAGGAAAGATGATATAATACAATCATGCAGTATTGTAACCCGCCTAGAGCCAGTACTTGCCCAACTTGGAATTTCTGTCTTTCATCTTAGCGAGAGAGTGTCAAGCTGTTTTTCCTACACGGTCTACAAAAGCTCGCCTCTCGCCCCGAAAAGATTGTGATGGCTCCTGAGTCCCGATTTGATCCAGCTTGATGAATTAGCACTTCGTTTTTCATGCCAATACTTAGTCCAAAGGCTTTTGTGAGCTACAAGACCAAAGACCATAGCTGAGATGTCTTGTGATGCCACAAAGTGCCCCCTTTCACAAATTCCTATCACATACAAACATCAACACACCAAGACAAGCAGACCACCAGAACCAGGAATACTGATAGTGCAAAGGGAGCAAAAGGGAGACAGAGCCCTGGCCTATGAATAGCAGATGTAATACCCAAAGAATCAAGTTACACCTACTGAAGTCTATTCTGAGAAGGCACGATCTTGTGTGGTGTTACGCCTAAAAAAACGCGTTCATCACGCGCTCATCGCGCGCTCCTTCTGTTATGGATTAGGAGAAGATAATCAGGTATTTTTGTTTTGGTCCAAATATCTTTGGTATCCTACACAGCTATCTTCTTCTTCCAGCACTACCACAGGCGCTCAGGAATAGATACAGGCGCCTAGAGTACCTGAACGCTCGCTATAATTACTCGCTATCGGTTGGCAATAACGGACGACGGCGCGTGTTTCGAAAAACGTTCATAACAATGCTCCACTGCCTCGTGCCTCCCTTCACTCTCAACTGCCCTTCCACATCCATCTACTTTTCTCTCCCATCTCCTACTCTTCCACTCCACACTTCGATCCTCCACCCTTCTACTCTTAACAACATCCCTCTCCTTCTTCTGATCTCTTTGTACTTTTGAGGTTTGCATCGGCGCCTCTTGACACTCGCTTGAGCCCGGCGGCGCTCCCAACCTGATAGTATCGCTTGACTGTATCTCCTGACGGTATTACGATTTCCCTTCCCCCTTCCAAGACTTTCGAGAACTTGTTCTATACTGTGTCTTTCTGGTCGTTCAACCCTTTTGTGCCACATCTCCCACCAAGGAGGGAGGCTGTCAACGCCAGATCATCCGGCGTGCATTGATCTCTTTGGTTCAACTCATCCCTGAGAAAGATCATTTGACCAACTCTGAAACACCCTCAACCTCTGAGGTGGCATCAATATTGGTTTCCCCGTTGCCGCTCTGCATTACTTCTGGAGTGTACCTTGAGAGGAGACACGTGGTGGTGCAAGCAGCTGAACAGAGCCTTGTATGGTTACTGTGACTTGTGAGTGGTCCAGCATACCCAGTCCACTTATAGCTTCTACTGACGAAGGTATACGCAGCTTGACAACTTGACTCTTGATAACATTTTGTTCATCGCTTGTCATTTCCTCACTAATACCAAGTAAGAAAGGTACAGTGTCCTCCCATGTGTTAGTGTCGAAGAGATATTAACAATGCACAACAGAGTCAGACCTTCATATTAAGACAAAACCATTCTCACGGTCTTTCTCATTCTCGCCCTACGGCCACAGCTCCTGCTACAGTCCCGAACATGGACCAAGCTCTTTCGGCCGTGATGGTCAGTCTCGAGGACTGTAGTCTGCCGAGTGATGATGGCTATCCGGCTACAGAGAGCACCGAATTGGTTGAAACAACCCCTCAGAAAAAGGGGTTTTTCGATTTGCCGCCTGAGCTTCGCAACGCGATCTACGATGAAGTCATTGGCGATGCAAAGGACTATCAACTGATCTGGGAGAAAGATGAAGATGAATATTGGGGGTTTCCCGGTGTTGGATTCTGGCAGGAATACAACGATAGTTCGACACAGAAGCAGTACACGGGCTACCAGCGCGAGTATGACAACAGGACCATAACTTTCGGAATGCTGTCTCAATTTAAGGTGCCGAAATGGATGCTCGCTAATCGACAGATTTGCAATGAGGCTCTAGCTATATTCTACGGCAAATTCACCTGGACGTTCCCCTTGTTCGACAATTTCTTCGAGTTCTGTCATAAGATTGGCCCGAACAATTCGTCTCTCATCCACCACGTCAGACTTGGTTTCCCTATGCTGGTGGTGAACGTCACGAATGATCTTGATGAGGTACTTTTGAGTCCTAAGGACTGCGGCAACATCATATCTGCGCAACAACTTGCCCCCAATATCCGCACTATTGAGTTTTCATACAGAGGTATGGCGAACATTCAAGAGTCGTGGTTGAGTGATTCCTCAGATGAGGAAAAATACTCGCACTGTCGCCATGCTGTCCAGCACCTCGAAGATCCGGATAAGGCGGAAAACGTCATGGCTGAGCTCAGGGATGCGCTTGCAGGCTTCACTGAACTGCAGCAAGTTGTTATCCGACCCGAATACAGACAGTGCCAGCTTGATCCGATGATTTTGGAGAGCTTTGGCTTTCAGCTTGCGCAGACACAGACGCTTCCCGTTTTTTACCAGCGTCATCGCAATGGCGCCTACATATATGGACAACTATGTAGCCGCTATCATCGATCAGACTATCAATTTTGCAAGAATATGCTGCATCGCTGGACTTTGAGGGACTAGGTGGCGCTGAATTGCCATGCTTAGTCCTACAGAAAGGTGTTCTTCAACAAAAGGCATCACCAAGACAGCCACCCAATGTCGTCAATCAATCGCTGCCGGTCACTTCATCAACATTTGAGGCCAGCTACCTCAAGGAGATCAAGGTGTTGTATCACCGAAATTCGACCTGAACACGACTTCGCATCATCAGGAGTAACCCACGTGTCGTCTTCAGAAGTCCTTGTCAGGGCTTGAGAGACTCAATGGTTTGTAGCTGAGGCTATTCCCCTGACACGAATCCCAAGAAAGAAAAAGAGAAGAAAAGAACAAAAAAAAATTGTCAATGTAACTTCCGCCTTGGTAATTCTGGCACGCCCTAGTGTGAATAGGGTGCTGCCAACCCATGACCAAGCTGATCTGGTGAATGGATACTCAGATCAGGATGGAAGATGGATAGGGTTTTTCTTTTCCTGTACACTTGTACCTGTGTAAATAGCTGCTCAGACGAAGCAGCCAATGTTTCCATACGAGCTCTTTAGGTAGTCAATGTACACAACATGTCTAATGGATGTCCTTATTTCAGTCGAGATACTAGTAAGCGTATGATCCATCTAGCAATAAGCCGGGAGTATTGGTCTTTTGTTAGAGGTAGTTGTGAACAATTGAAATATCTCATGGTTTGTCGCTGCACGGAGGTGACGCTGTGCATTCAAGCTGGGAAAGGCCTACAAAGATCCTCTTGTTGTTCTGGATGTGGACGCCGGGAATAACTTGTATTCGCTTTAGGTCATTTGTAGGAGATGGGGAGGCACCGATCTCTTGATACAAGCATGCATCGAGACTCGGAAGCCTCCACTGCATCTTCATTTATGACTTGACATCAACTTTGGTGTTGTTCGATACTTATATGCTCAACCTAACTGCCCTGCTCTGAGACGTCTCTTGATGTAATGTTTTATGTTCACCCTGGCTGCGGCCTAAAAGCCGAATCATCACCTGAAAATTAAAATTGTTCGTAGCAACAATAGATCATGAAATCAGATTCGCTGTCTCTGATAGGTCACATCCCTAAACTCGAGGCTCAAGCAGTGCCGAACCTGGTGTTCCGAATCCTGGTACGTGAGACATACCCAGCAGCACATCATAACCGTCATTCAAGAGCTTGTTATATAGACAGGGGAAATAATATCATGTATCTTGATAAAGTGGCCTCTCTCGGTTGAATTCTGCTTTAGCAAGCTCTCATTTGTCAATTCCTTGCTCTGTTGTTCTCGTTGATCCACTCGTGCATTAATTAGCCGTGAGACCAAACTGATGAAACAGTGCTTATTTTAGAGTCCTGAGTTTTATCAACCTCGCTGAGGGGTGGTATGCCCGCGACAGACGTTATGTCTTGAAGTACTGAAATCGAAGGAGGCGATGTTGAAAAAACCAGTTTATTGAAGATCTCGCAATTGACCTCGTCATTGGCGATTAAGCAAGTAGGTTGGTTGCTATGCACTAGGCGGCACAAGCGACAATCATGCCTCAATTTATTATTGCCAATGACGTCGAGATTCGCCGGGCTGGTTTCAGACCAATGAACCAATCAATCATGCCAACTTCGAACCAACTCGCAGCAGTTTGTCTTACGCGGAAACTTGCTCCCCCTGCCCTGCCACCAAAACGTTATGCAGCACACGCACAAATGGAACGGCACGGTTTTCGTGACGCGACTACCTACCTGCAGGGCTCGGCGCAGTAGTGATGACGCGGATCGGACCAGCGTCTCTGCATATGATGATTTCCCATGTGGCTGATATACCTATGTATGTGTGCCCCCGCGTCGTATTTGCGGCTGCGAAAGGGAAATTTCGTTTATGACAGTACATTGTGTGCAAATTAATAGGATACCTATGAGACGACATATTTCTTTTGCGAAGACTTCGAGAAGGGCATTAAGCCGTAGAGTTTCACTACTCCGTACTTATACGGTGAATCATAATAATACGTCTGAATGATGCTGCTCGAACTGCTACGTATGTAGGTATCGCAGTGCGTAGGAGATATTTGAAGGCGCTCTCCCGCTTTGAGACTTGAAACGTAATACGTGGAATTTGCCGACTGGAAGCATGCGTATAATGCTCCATTCACTTATGGCTGCTTTGGAGTGCAAACCCTATCAGTGGTAGGTTGGCCAAATAGATGCGAAGAGGATTGATCCAGTTTCCCTGACTGAGTCCTTCAAATTTTGAGAAGCACGAGAAACGGTGACCACATGTATTTATAGAGCAAGCAGTTTTGCACAATAAGAGGAGAATATATTAAGGAATGATCGGTACCGAATAGTAGGGAACTGTGCTCTAATAATTCCCAATCACGGTCATCCTTAAAGAGTTGCCAAGCCCGACAATACCTTACTTATCGGTATTGACGGATACTACCTAATCATTGAAGTGGCTTCCCCTTTTGCTATATACGAAGTCTCACAAAGGGAGAGATCAATATGGTCGATACCGGGATGTCCTTGTCAGCCTAAAGCAGCTAAGGCCTCGTGTCGGGATTTCGCAATACAGATGCGTCATTGATGGAATTCTTAGGTAGAGATAAGAAAAGAGAGATTTGAAGGTGGAAGGCGCCGAGCTGGAGCCGGATTCGAGGCCTAGCATCTGAACTAGAAGTTGATCGTGCACTAGCTGCACTATATTGATACATGTCGTTATCAGTGTGTCTGAGTAGCGGTACATGCTGTGGGGCACTATCGCGTGTAAGGAGGCCGGTTTCCAGTACATGTACCTCTTGCAAAAGTATCGGCGATGCAAATGCAGGCGAAACTGAGTCTGGGCCTTCGCCTTGCGATGGATGTTGGTAGAGTGGGGTGCTTCTCGCGTGCATGCTAGAGTCCAACCGGGGGCTTATCCATGCTCTCCGCACTGTTAGGTCAGGTACGAAGTCAGTGCTTTATTACAGTTGTGACGGTTATAACCTTAGTATCTCATGTTAGTAGTCTCTACTCTGCTCTGAAGGATGTTCCGGGGTCTTTGACTTTAAGATAGAGCCTTGTACCTAGATGGAATTGAATTCTCCATTCCATCGATATTAAGAAATTGTGTTGTTCGAAAGTCGGACCTTGCAGAAGTACGGAGTAAAGGGCAAAGCAAAAGCACAGCGACGCAGGTCAAAGACACAGTGCTGTACTTATCAGTAAATACTGTCAAAAAACCCAGTTTGATCCAACAGCCCCCCCATCATCTCTCTCCACTCTCCTATTGCGCCCAGTCTCGAATCGGCGGACATCCTATCTGATTCAATCCCTCGTCCGAGACCCCATTCCCATTCTACTCTTGCCTGCCTCCGACGCAACCTCTCTTCTCCTTCACCTTGGACAAGGCCCGGCACTGCCACTGTTCAACCGTTGCACAACCGCTGCCGCTTCTTTCTTTCCTAGTATCCTCCCTTTCATACGTACTATTCGTCACTCGTTCCATAATCGCTGTTCAGCTCAATATTCACCCTTACTCACCAAGTAACCGACAATCACAATTGCGCGACCTGCGACATGCGATGATCGATTGATAGCCCTTTTGCGATCGACCCGCGAGAAAAAATAAATTGCTGCACATGTCTTCACCGCCGATATCTACATTACACAATTGCGCTCCACGAAACCGACGCAAATAAATCATCATCTACCGAGAACTCGTGTTGGAGAAACAACCCCTTTTGTCTGCCTTTTCGATAAACCCACAGCACCGCCGCTCGCCTTGAGCCGGCGTGCGCTGACAAGCCGCCATCATGTTGCGGCCAGCGACGCCGTTGGCGATTCTCCTCTTTGCCGCATTTGTCCTGCTACTGCTTTCTGTTCTGTCCACTCCCATCATCAAGGCCATTCCTCTCGGCACCTTCAACGACGCCAACCTTGGAACCGTCAATTATGGCGTCTTCGGCTACTGCACTGCGAGCAAATGCAGCGGTATCCAGATCGGATATGATCTATGTACGTCTCTGTCGTGTGTAGTCATCGGTCAATTGCTAACTTGAGTATCAGCTTCGGATCCTGCCTCTGACTTCGACCTTCCCAATAATACACGGTCTACCCTATCCTCCATCCTCATAGTGCATCCCGTTGCTGCACTCCTCACCCTGATAATGTGCATTATGTCCATAGTGGCCCACTTCCACTCTCCTTCCCACTCGTCGCGCTACCTCTGCGGCCTCTTCATTTTCGGCATCGTTACCTTTCTGGTCTCCCTCCTGGCCTTCCTTGTCGATGTCCTTCTTTTCGTTCCTCATCTTGCCTGGGGTTCCTGGCTGGTGCTTGTCGCCACGATCCTTGTTTTCCTGAGTTTCATTGTTTCTTGTGCTATGCGCCGCACTCTGGTCGGTAGGAAAGCGAGGAAGAAGCGCATTGCCGAGAACGCTGAAATGAGTGGTGAAAACTACTACAACCGCCAGGCCCAGCAAGAGCAGTCAATATCTGCTACTGCATCGAGTTTCCAGCCGACGGTCCCAAGCATCAGTGGAGCAAATGGTCCCGCTGATGGTTTACCCACCTTCACATCATACGAGAAGAAACCCGACGACCATAGCAGCGATGAACGTATTCCTTTGACGGCAAGGACGCCTTCGGAACGATCTCCTAGCAACGCCCCAATTGACAGGACTACATCTAATGTATCCAATGGTGGTCGATCGCTTACGGGCTCAGCACCACCATCGAGAGATCAGTACGGCAACCCAATAAGCCCCACTGATGCTTATGCGATGCGCCGAGGACCTTCTGCCGAACGGATGAATTCCAGGGGACGTGGCGGACCTCCCGTAGGCTATAGGGGACGAGGCGGGTATGGTCCTCCAGGACGAGGAGGGTATAGCCCGGCACCGAATGGTCGGGGTCCTCCGGGTCGGGGTGGATATGGCCAAGGACCGAATGGTCGAGGTGGATACGGCCCTCGAGGAGGTTATGGTGGAGGTATGCGAGGTGGAAGAACTCCACCACCACCTGGTTATCCAGGCGGGGCTCAGTATGATCGAAGGGCGCCTCCCCCCGGTCCGTACGGAGCGTACGCGGCTGGACGTCAAATGTCTCCAGCTCCAGCTGCTCCCTACGACTCCAATCCCTCAATGCCCAGTGTATCTACTGGCCTTGGATCCGCTGGCGGCTATGAGCCATACCGCCCTGATCAGGCCGATGATCTTCCACGCGCTGAATCACCTCCACCGCTTCCGGAGGACAACATGGCGATGCACGGGCCGGTAGGTCAAGCAGTGGAGATGGACGCAACGACAGGCAGTCCAGCCCACTCCCCATCTGGGTTTGGACAGTTTGAAAATAACAATAAGATCAGAGATAGCGATTCGGACGTGGCCGGCATGTTAGCTCTGCAGCAGGCAAGAACTTCATCTGCAGAGCCCCCACGTCAAGAACATTTTAGTGAAGGAAGCAAATACAGTCAAGATGTGTAAGTTGGAAGAACGTAATGGGTTATTTGAACTGCACTAATCGATGAACAGGCCATACGTACCAGCCCGTCAAGCTTGGAATCAAGGACCTGGGCGGGCCTCGCCAGCGATGCCATCTCCTCTTCACATCCAATCATGTCCTCAAGAACAAGCCCCTCCGGCTGCCTCCAGCGGTGGGAATTATTATGAGGATGTAGATCCCCGCTTTGCGGAGCCGGCTGCAAGAGCTCAGCAGCCTCAGCTAGAACCACCATCGCACTTCGATGATCCCCATCTCGGATCAGGAGGTCGCAGTCCCACAATCTCTGAGCGTTCAGGATTCACATCGGTATCTCAGCGAGGCGTTAATCCCCGCTGGAACCCACCACCAGGCCAAGGATATAGACAACCGATGCCATCTCGCAGGCCGGTTCAACGGAACGACGCTGATGTGAACATTCTCAATAGCAATCCAGACTTTGAATTACCTTCCCGCGTCAGAGGTGGCTCAGCCAGCTCTAATCGAGGTCCTGCAGGAGGCATGATACCTGATAGCGCGTACCCGGAGCTATAATTAATGTGTTTTATCCCTTATTGACCATAATTCAAGTAAGCTGGTCGTGGTAATGAGAAAGCGGGATTCCGCTTCTAATTTACATCGAACCAGACATTTTTGCCTGGATGATTCGACAACCAACAACTCAATGATCACTCCTTTCCCATCATTTGGTACATCACCATTATCACAGCACTTTCGACCTTCTCTCTTCCCTTCATTGAGAGTGCTGCCCGCCGTGTTTCTTGCCCACTTGAGGTACTCCCCCACGGTGGGGATTTCACAATGCGCCCTCGTAAAAGGCTGCCACGACTGGCTTTGGGCATTTTACGTACAAAGAATTTCTTCGATTATTTGGCCACGGGGCTGGTCTGCTGGCATAGGAAAAGCAGCAGCAGTTGCCAGACTGCATAAGCATATTTTGCGTAGATTGGTTTACCTATCGAGTGGCCACGTGCTTGGAGACATGACGGAGGAAGTTGGTTCTGCCGGGACTGCTTAGAACAAGTCCTACCACATGTTCCTGTTCTGGGCGATGAAAGTAATAGATTCTCCAGCTAGGCCAAAACATGGGCATTTGAAGTAATATGCGAGAGGAGCGAATCTCCAATTCTCGGAGATCGCAATACAAACAATAAAGAGTAAAATAAGTAAATCATGATTTGCCTTCTTCATGTGCCATTGGTATTTCTGTGATATGAATCGGCAAGACTACTTCTAATTCCCCACCAAAAGGACGCGGTCGATTTTTGATAGAGACGAGGATGTATGACTTATGAGTTGAGATAATGCGTCTGTTTGATCTTGGGTCTAGACACAACCAAGAAGAAGCGGCCGAGAAAAGCCGGACTTTGGCGGGCTTTTGCCGGCCCCGAACTTGATGCTCGGAGCAACGCAACGCCGAGTCGAATGCAAAAAAATATCGTCCGCTGAAATGTATCTCCTTCCTATATTCCAAGCCTATCTTGACCTGTCTTTGTGTCCCTTGTCAAAATCTTCCGTCTTCTTGTAGCATCACATTGGCGACTGGAGCCGTTGATTCCGTGCTCCTTGTCGTGTCGTCGTTCGTTCTCTTTGTATACGTCATTAGAAGCTTTGGCAGACCCGCGCTAATAAGAAATATCCGCAGTCTATTACACGACGTCTTTCCGAGCGACGACAATCTCTCTAGTTTCTCGTTTTCTCAACCGGACCATCTTGACAAAGCTGGAAAGAGGAATAGAGGCGAGTCTTGCAGTGCGATAGACATGTTTCGCGCGCCGATAACAAGGCGCTGCTGCGCTCGTCCGGGAATCCCGTGGCGGCGTAGCGAGAGCGCACGATTACCATGCGATCAGTACTTCTCTTCTTTATCCTCCTCCTCCTCCTCTCGAACCATCATCCTCAACCGCCTCTCAACGGCGCGCTCTTCCTTTAAACCGACTCGTCGTCTCTACCAAACGCAACAATCCTCTCAATTCGAGCCCCTCCGTCCGCCGTCCCCATCCTCGCTCGGCAAACCGCGAGCAGCGCGGTCCTTCACCCGCACCCGGCGCTGGGGACGTCGCCTGGCCATCCTGGTTGCCGTCGGCGGGACGCTCTATCTCCTCGACAGACAGCTGTTCGCGTCGGGCGTGACGCGCTCGCTGCGCACGTTTGGCAACGGGCTCTACGTCGCGCTCGACTACAAGTTGAATTTCCGCGCCGAGCCGCTCCTCGGCGGCACGATCGGGGACCTGCACAGGCGGAGCGCGGAGCGGTTGTTCGAGGTCCTGAGAGAGAATGGCGGGCTGTACCTTAAGATCGGGCAGGCGATTGCGATGCAGAGCGCGGTCTTGCCGCCCGAGTTCCAGAAGATGTTTGCGAGGATGTTTGATGATGCGCCGCAGGATAGCTGGGCAGATGTTGAGAAGGTTATAAGGAAGGATTTTGGTGGGCGAGGGGCGGAGGAGGTTTTTGGTGTTAGTTTTACCGGAGAGGAGGGGAAGGGATGTGAGTAGTTGTCATTTTCTTTTCTGGATCGGGGGATCTGAGACAAACGCGTCTTAGCCGCATCTCAAGATCCCACTGGCTTGCCTAGATGGAACATGGCTGCTAACTGCCTCTGATGAATAGTGTTAGAGCGGAAAGCTCGTGCTAGCGCCAGCGTGGCGCAAGTTCATTGGGCCAGGCTTCCCGACGGCCGCGAAGTTGCAATCAAGATCCAAAAGCCGGAGATCGCCAAACAAGTCGGCTGGGATCTCTGGGCGTTCAAGGTCGTGATGAAGGTGTACACATGGTGGTTCGAGTTGCCGCTGTACTCGATCGTGCCTTTCATCACGGAGCGCCTGATGCTTGAGACGGATTTCGAGTGCGAGGCTGAAAATTCCGAGGTCATGCGGAAGCTCGTCAACTCGGAACCTGCGCTCAGAGGCAGAGTCTACATCCCGCAGGTATACCCCGAGTTCACGACGAAGCGAGTTCTGATTACCGAGTGGATTGAAGGTGTGAGATTATGGGATAAAGATGCGACGAAAGGCCGCTGGTTGGGAGGCTATGGGAAGGGGTCCGCAGGTGTGCATGGGGAGAAACTTGCGTTCAGCTCTGCGGATATGGAGGATGCGAGGAGAGAATTACGACTGAACCCGATGAGTGAGAAACTCAAGCCCGAGCGCGACCAATGGCGCGGCCGAAACAACAAAGGCGGGCTCGGCCTTTCGAGCAAAGATGTAATGACGACGATGGTCGACCTCTTCTCCGCGCAGATCTTCAAATGGGGTGTTGTCCATTGCGATCCGCATCCCGGTAACATCTTCATCCGGCGGTTACCCTCCGGCAAATCAGAGCTCGTGCTCATTGACCACGGGTTATACGTCTACATGCAACCCAAATTCCGACAGCAATATGCACTCTTCTGGAAATCTCTAATGACATTTGACAATGAGACTATCTCCGACATAACCGAGCAATGGGGGATCAAAGCGCCGGACTTATTTGCTAGCGCCACGCTCATGAGACCCTACGAAGGTGGCGACGGCTCGACGAAAGGCCACCTCACGCGCGAGTTCGAGGGTAAGACGCCTGCCGAGCGACACTACGAAATGCAGCAGCGCATGAAGCAAGGCATCCGCGACGTCCTTGCGGACGAGGATAAATGGCCGAAGGAACTCATCTTCATCGGCCGGAACATGCGCATTGTGCAGGGAAACAACCAGTTCATGGGCTCCCCTGTCAACCGCGTCAAGATGATGGGGTCTTGGGCGTCGGCGAGCTTATTCCAGGACCCGGACTTGCCGTTTGCTCAGCGCGTGATGAACGCGTGGAGACATGTCTTGTTCAGGACGGTGTTGTTCGCGACTGATGTCGCGTTTTATACGTTCAAGGTCCGGCAGTGGTTTGGCTGGGGCGGCGGAATGGAGGATGAGGTTGAGAAGCGCATGGCTCATATGGCGAAGGACTTTGGCGTCGAGTTGCAGCATGGGATCTTTGAGGGATAAGCTTGTATAACGTTCTTCGCCGGGGTTTAAAGAAGGGGGGAGGGGGGTATTTACATGCACATGCGTGATTACTGGCATCATAGAGGGTCTTGAGGACTTTATAGATATTTGATAGAACGAAAGACACTCTCACATCTGGCCAGAAAAGGGGTTGGCTACGCTATGAACAGATAGCGAGGATGCTATATCATGTATATTACATACGCTACTCATGAAAAGGGGTGAAAACAACTCGGAACGACCCTCGAGTTGTTCACTACTTCTGAAGATTGAAACACCACGCATAAGTCTTCATAAGTGGTGGCAGAGAAGTTGATCGTTTTATTTCTAGTTAATCAACTAAGTAATTAAACAATAGAGATTGGCCGATTTACGCCCCTCTTAGTGACACTATGTTTGGTAATAATACGCTGTTTGCTTTATATATCCTGTTATTGGCATTAACACCATCCTCCTCTCGCATCGACCCTTTATCCCCCTTTACATACTGGGAGGAGGAAGAGGCGGGCCTTCATTTCTAGGACCGGGCGCTTGATGCTAGCTATAAATGCAAGGTTGGGGCGTCCATACTGCAGACACAATACATATCTAGTGACAAGCTACGATTATTCTTTCTTTCTTTTCTTTTTTTCCCCCTCCCTCTAGAAACATTGAGATATCGAACTATTGTGGTATGTCTTCCAAAGTTGAGACTTAAAAGAGACAAGCAAGAGTAAGTAGAGCCGTTTTGATCTCACAGCCCAGTAAAGCATTTCAGCAGAGCGTCAAATTCTTTTGGCAGTTTAGTTGCAAATCTTGATGGCCAATCTCGGCAACGAGCAAGCCGAAGCCAGCATTGAGGCTCGGGTCTTGTGTATAACGACATCAGCGGCAGATCAGATCCCTAGAATCAGGTATTCTTCGGCACGGAGCGGGGCTTTTCTTGGGCTGTTTTGCCGGATCAGCTGGGTGGACCAAAGAACGGCGGCATCGTTCGGAGCAGGATGTGGATAGCTATGAGCTGAGAGCTATCAAAAGTCCGGGGATGGAAGGATCCGTGTGATTGCCACTCCGCCATGACGTTTTCTATATCGTCTTTATCGACTCATTACCACACAGACAGCCCTCATGTACGACGAACACAAAAAAAAAAAATAAAAATAAAAAAAAATAAAAATTCAAACCTTGGAAAGTCAGGCGGTTTAAACAAGGTAGGACCGTAAATCTTCACTCGAAAGTAAACCGCCAGCAGACACTCTCTCAGGTCTTCCACACCATGATAGAGAGGTTCTCAGTTGATTCACAATAGTAATTTTTTAAGGAAGGGACAAGAGAAACGACTGAGTTGTAGTACATCCCAGGGGAACCTCGTTTGTCAATTTCCTCTGTGTATGGCAGAGGACTTGTAAGTGCATACCTCAACGCTTCAGACCTTAATTTTTTTTCTTGTTCGCGGTATGACGAAATCAGATATATCTTTTTGAGTTAAAACTCAAGCGGACCTAAATGCCAGATGGTCAATTCAGCCATGCGAATCATTATTGACGATTCCTTCGTGAAATTGTACTTAAGTGCAGAAAATTTATGGTTACCTACCCCCTAGCAAAGACAAGCCTCCATTTCACAGATGGTAAGTGAAGCGGCTTGTATGTAGAGCTTTGCGGATACAGAAAGTTCATAGATGAATGGATGGGTTGAAGACGGCGTTCTGCTGTGATATGATTGGTTACAGATGGCTTAGGCGATGGGGTCGTTCGTCTGAATTCCGAGACATACTGCCTTGTTAATCTGGTAGAAGATTGCCATTTCAGCTGAGTGGAGAGGGGCGATTACCACGAGTAGTTTGAAACAACTTTTCAGCCCTTTTTTCTCCCTTTCCTCGGGAGAGTTGACTTCTTCCCTTGCCCAGCTAGAATATAGAAGATATAAAACTCAGTGTTAGTTCAATATTTGAGAGAGGAGAAAGGGGATTATGGTTTGGTCAAAAGGCAAAGAATTCCATTTTGGGTTTGTGCAATTTTTACGGGCATCAAATGCTGAAGACCTGGCGGAGAGCTAGGGTCTAGATCATGTACGATAGATGCAATCAGCACAGGGAGATTTTCGTCGTTCCTGCCCCCAACGGACAGCGACGCATCTGCGGGTGCTGGCTGCAGCTGCACGTAGGAGAACCGAAGATTGCTTGGCTGATCAGCCCTGCAGGTGATATCTTCATGTCGGTAGCTTGCATTTATTTTTCTTTCATGTCTGTATCCTTAATTACACTGAGTATAGTGCCGAAATCTAGGTATGTATTGCGGAGGGGGATGGCACATCCACACGGTGTCCCTCATGAGTTTTCTTTCCCTACATATAATAGCTATTGGGGGTAGATTGTCAAATTAGTACGTAGAGAGAGCCCAGCTTCAGGTTTAGGAAGGGTTGGTGATCCAATGAGGAAAACTCATCCTTGAATAATGGGCATACGGTGGCATACAAATATACATATGTCCCTACGAGGAGGGGTCATTTCAACACGGATAATTGCAGCAAAATGAGCCAGGTGTGTGTAAGGACTCAGTGCAATGTATCAAAACTGCAATATACCTAACTGGTGAGGAAGGGGTTGTTCTAGGTCTAGTTCTAGAAAAGCGCCGAAAGAAGCCGTAATAAGTCGTGCCTCTAACGTCTCCGATTAGGTTGTTTCATCCCAAAGCCACGCACCCTTGAAAAGACGTCATGCCTGGTTGGGCCTGGTTGGAGACTTTTTGGTGACCTTTTCCCGTGCCCAGCTAAACCATGTTGGGACCGCGGCACCGATAATTAATCCCCTAACCAATGTGGGAAACGAACCAGGACATGGGAAGATCCATCTCGAGGACCAACCCAAAAAAGGCGTCAACTTTCTTGCTGCTGCTCCCCTGATTCTGAATTCCGATTCTGCCATTCATTCGCTGTGACACGCGTTGGATCTCTGATTCAGAGCCACCACACATCCAGTCTTTCGTTTTGTCTCCATCCAGGTCGCCATTGTTATTGTTCCTCTTACTCTTGGAAAGCGCAACATTCCTCTTTCATGCGACACCGCAAACCGTAATCCTACCTACCCCAATTACCACCTACCTCTGCCGACGTCCAAATTCCCCCTGGATCAATCTGACTGACGCACGACCACTGAGAACGAGAGACAAAACCTCTCAACAACGTTTCTAGCTTTTGTCTGAGACAAACCATCGCCTCGCTCCTAAACCGCAAACGATCTTCCATTTCACCTTATCCTGTTGTTCAACTCTAAATCCGAACCAAGCATTGCTGTTCTTGCGCGCCGGATCGCTTCATCGTTCAAACGGTCCACTAATAAAGGTTGGTGCATAACGCTCTTACTTGTTGTCTCCTTGCTCTACCAAACTCTACCTATGGTACGGTGAACTGGGATCTCCCCTGGAGTGTAGCTTCTGTAGGACATCACTTCTCTTTTCTTTTCTGGTATGGTCTGGGCAAGCGCCGACCTGCAAGACTGGAAATTCAACGGATGATGACCTGTGTTACACGTGAAGGGAGGGGCGGGAAAAGAGATCGCCATCGGTAGTATCCAGTACATTGGACATGGGGAAAAGCGGCAATGCGCAACGTCCAGCCAGTGCAAAGCTCCATCACAATTGATTCGTGGTCCTTGGATGTCCTTTCCCAATGACATGATTTTCCGCTGGTCTAGAGATCAGGGGACCACTCTCGATGTTTGATCTCGAACCCCGTTTCCATCATTGTCATCATCACTCAAAAATTCAATTATCATTGTGACTTCTCTGACAGTTCTTAGGTTTCATTGACTCTGCGCCTGTCCGACATTACCCAACGTCCCTGCGTAACTCAAAAATACATACATCAGGAGGTACTTTAATTAACGTGAGGTGCCGTTTCCTGTCATTCGTGACCGAGTTCAGCCAAATCACTTGTTCTTGGAGAGGGAAGCTACATCCTCGACACGACCGCTACGAAAGT
Source organism: Xylariaceae sp. FL0255 (assembly GCA_022578795.1). Lineage (NCBI taxonomy): Eukaryota > Fungi > Ascomycota > Sordariomycetes > Xylariales > Xylariaceae > Xylariaceae sp. FL0255. Next base: position 75,243 of record MU388925.1, read on the forward strand.
AAACAAACACTCTTTATCCCATCAGCTCTCTGCCTTCCACGCGTACCGCCCCTCCCATGTAGACCGGTCGTTGTGGTGTAGAACAAAGGGATACCTCAACCAAGCGCTGTCGCCGTTATTTTACGCCTCCCGCACTACCGACAACATCCTTAAGCTTCCACACGCTTAACTTAATCGCCCAAGCTCTCCTTTCCCTCGGGCTACTCCATATCGTCATAGCAACCGTCAGAACATCGATATTCCCTGCCTGTTGCGAGCTGCTAACACGATACCTCCTACCCAATCCCAACGAACTAATAATCACCCGTCGCAAACATGAGTCAACAGCTACCACCTCGTCGCTCCAGCTTCGGCAATCTCCTCCGCCGCTCCAAGTCCGGCGATCTCAAGAATGGAAGGAAAGTTTCCCAACCTAGAGAGTCCGTCCCCAATACACCACCTCGTTTGCCAGCTCTCTACAACGGTGCCGAGCCCACACCCTTGCAGACCTTCGGAGGCGACACGCGTACAGAGTCTCTCAGCCCGGGCAAAGCGGATCACTCTTTTCACCACTACCCTCCCAGAGCCTCCATCGATCCTGGACGGCCTTCTATGTCCTCAACCTACGCAGCCCCTCCTGTTCCTCCTGTCCCCAACGGAGCCTGGGATCCTTACGCCCGTACTAAGAGTATGACGCACCGCGATCGTTACAGCTATGCTAGTAGTGCTATCAGCACGATCAACAGCCCTAGAAGGGTTCGCAGAAGAAAGGATCCTACTCCTTTCAAGTATGTTTACATCTCCTTTCTCTCAGACAAATCGAGCAGCCAGTAGTAACCCAAATTCAACTCTCTTTAGCATTTTAATCGTTGGCACTCGTGGTTCCGGCAAGACCTCTTTCCTCGAGTTCATCAAGACATCCCTGGCCCTGCCAGGCAAGAAGAGATCTCCCCGATCCAACGAGATCGAACAAGAGGTTGTCTCAAGCGCTACACCATCAGGCAACTTCATCCCCCATTATCTCGAGAGTGAGATTGACGGGGAGCGGATTGGCCTGACGATTTGGGATTCCGAGGGCTTAGAGAAGAATGTGGTGGACCTCCAGTTGCGCGAGATGTCGACTTTCCTGGAGGGCAAATTCGAGGAGACGTTTGCTGAAGAGATGAAGGTGATTCGGTCACCAGGCGTTCAGGACACGCACATTCACGCCGTATTCCTCGTTCTCGACCCCGCTCGACTGGACCGCAACATCGCTGCGGCCAAGAAAATCCCATCCAATGGCTACACTGGGAATACCAGAATTACCCAGGATCTAGGACGCGTGCTTGGCGGATTAGATGAAGATCTGGATCTGCAAGTCATGCGGACACTACAAGGCAAGACAACGGTGGTCCCCGTCATCTCGAAAGCCGATACTGTGACTACAGCACACATGAACTTCCTCAAGAAAACCGTCTGGGCGAGCCTTAAGAGAGCAAATTTCGATCCACTCGAGGTGCTGGGTCTGGATGACGACGATTCTTCCAGCGCTGCTGATTCGAGTAGAATCGATGAGGGTGACGAAAATGATGATGGGGCAGTCGTATCAGATGAGGAAGACGAAATCAAGGAAAAGACAGGTGAAGAGACGGCTGAGGCTGGCAGAACGTCATCCTCAGCCTCAAAGCGCAAATCCAACAGCTCGGGAGATGCCACAGCAACAGTAGATGAGATCCCCTTCCTCCCCATGTCCATCATCAGTCCAGACCTCTACGAGCCAGGCGCCACAGACCGCAAATTTCCCTGGGGAACGGCGAACCCATACGATGCCAACCACTGCGACTTCACGCGTCTCAAAGACGCTGTCTTCTCTGAGTGGCGTAGCGAACTCCGTGAAGCCTCACGCGAACAGTGGTACGAGGGCTGGCGGACAAGCCGGCTCAAGCATCGCGATGGATCTTCCGCGGCTGCGAATCGGCGCCGTTAGGGCATGCACCGATGTGAGCCGGTGCAGGTCTTTGATGATGATGCTGCTGGTAGTGGCATTTCCCATCACGCTCGGAACATGACTTCGCATATGTAAGCGGACGGGGCGCACGTCATCGATTGTTTGTCTCTTGTTTCACTTCAGCCACACTACCACTTGTTTTCACTGTCCTTGATGCCCATTTTCATTTGTTGCCTTTTTGTTTCACATTCGTATTTGCGCGCATCGCCATCGTTGTTACAGAAAATACCCCAACCTCTTTAACGCTGTATCAACCAAACCCGTCACCATCCGTCAACATTACACCTAGCCACCTCGACCAAAACAGATTTTTTTTCACTTCTCTTGTTTTACATTCTGAAGACACGAACGACTGTATACCAAAGTATGAGACAAAATGCTTCTTGTGTGTTTTTTTCTGTCTTTTTCTGTTTGGTTCACTTTTTGCCTTCTGCTTTCTTTTTCTGTACATGTTAATTGGTTGTGGAAAATTGCTCGTTCGGATAAAGAGCAAGAAGAAGAAATTCGCGAGAAAAAGGCAGCTTGTTGTGTAAGCGTTGCTTGCTTGCTTGTTTAGGAGACAGAAAGAAAGAAGAAGAAGACAAGGCAGAAGAGCATAATACGATGCGATGCGATGTTCTTTGGCCTCACCGTATGAATAACTGGATCGGCCAGGCAAAAATGGGGACAGAGCACAAGCAAATTTGTATTTAACATACCTGTTGACTTCCCCCAAGTTGAAAAGGGAGTAAAAGTAGCAGGACTGGATTAACTAATCCCCAGGCTATCTGGTTAAGGAACAGTTGATATGGGAGGTTGGTCTGTACTGTACTGTACTGCGCTATGCCGTTGTTAAATGACAGACGGATGGGTTTATCTGACCAAACTACCTTTTGCTTTGCTCGTTATCCCTGGCACAGACACAAAGCATCTCAGCTTTCTTCTCTCCGGTCAGGTTAGTCTAGGGACTACAGTACACCTGGCCAGGCATAAAATGACAGGATATTTTCTTTCTCCTTATGCCTATTTCTTACTGGTGATTTCACTGCATCATTACTCCGACCTTCACACCATGTTTTTCGTGTCCCTTCGTCTGTAGCTACGCTGCATATGCCAGTGATCTCACCGCTCAATGTAATCCTCAATCACGTTATAAGGAACGAGGCCGAACACCCACCGTCTTGTCCGTGCCAAGCCGGTCAGATGAGACATCAGCCCATTGACTCCATCCCGTTTCGAGGGTGCGTTTCCATGCACGAGAAAAAAACATTACTATACTCGAGGAGAGATCGTGGATATCTCTTTTCAAATATGTGCCCATTGACACACTTCCAGGAATACAAGTTTCTATCTGACCGGGCGTATTTCTGGGTCAGACTACCTTACAAGACACTAGGCCAAGTTAATTATGATTATAACTATGAGCAAAAGTGTGTTATTAGTTTTCTTAAACTTCCGAGGTTGATGATAGGATGATCAGATCGACCACACTCTGCAACTACCCCATGTGCAGGTGTTACAGAAGTTATATAATACTATAGCTATTGATTTTTTGGATTATTCTCACCATTGGTGAGTTCGAACCTGTCCAAATGGACTAGCCCTACCGTACATTCTTCAGCCAACACAAAGACCTTGGACCATTTTTTATGTACACAATGTACACACTCGTGCCCAAAGGACCCCCATCTTATTTTATCCTCTGAGGCTTTTGTTTTCCATCATCACTCTTATTTACACCTCAACTGCTAGGGTTCTTCACCCGACCCAGGCAGGCTTCACAGTCTTCCCCTGTTACGAATGCTCCAATAACAACCTAAATCAAACAAACTATCAACATCCATAGCCAATCTTCGTATGTGTTAGTCCTGGGCTTATATTCCTAGCCTTAATTCTTCTTCAAGTAGGTAGGATAGAGGCTGTGATCAAACTTGGGATACTTGGAAGAAGGATGAAGCTCTGGACGGTCAGTCAGGGACTGATAAAGCATGGACAGCAGAGGAACAGCATGCTCGGAGGCAGGCATGGCCGACGCGTCTTCCATAGAGATGGGACGGTTCGTCACCTTGGCATGAGGCTTGACGAGCTCTTTGGGTGCACTGCCCAAGGTCTGGGTCATGTTCCTTCGGACCTTGTGCTCAGACACTGCTAGGCCAAACGCCTTGCTTAGCTTGTCTGTGCCCATATAGAACTGCTGCTGCTGCTCCTGGCGATCTGTGGGCGGAATTTCAGAGCGATTCTTGATCACTTTGGAGCCGTAGTAGCGTTGTAGTCCGCACTTCCACTCGAGATCCAACGGCTGAGTATTGTAATTGAAGTCCAAAGGCAGTCCATCTTTGTAGAACTCCAGTGCCGCCTCGGGAGTCAGTGTGTCAAAAATCTTGGTCTGCTGAGCCTCAACAATGTTTTCTCCCGTTCCTTGCAGTCTCGATGGGGCCCCTACAGCAGCCAATTCCATGTGATCTGTGTCAGAGTACAGACTGGATCGCGCATGACCAGATGAGCGACCCCATTCCGATGACTTCTTCATGGCTGAGGTCAAAGCACGAGTGCCCTGTCGCATACCTGGTGGACCAGCAGTGAGAGGAGCAGGTACTCCGGTCGTCTTGTGCGCAGGCTGAACCCAGGGAGCAGCTTCTGGATGAAGTTTGGATGGACCTCCCTTTGAGGAGTGGGAAGTATCAGAGTAAAGGGTTGGATAATCCTCGGGATGCCGCATGGCTTGCTCTATGGCTCCTTGACTTGCGGAAAGCTGGGACGGCAACAACGGTGGATGCACTGGGGTGTCATGACCGACCGTTTTAGCAGTGCGACGAATTATCTTGGTCGAGTCGCGAGCGAGTGGGTTGTTGTAAGATGCAATATTGGTCAGACTACCCATGTTCATGTTCCCAAGTATCTTTTTGTTTGTGGGGTCGATGGTGCTGTCGCTAGCGAAAGAGCTGGGACTGGCTGGATCACCACCAATGTCCTGGTTGTACAATCCGCTATCAACAGTATCGATGTCGGTAGGGATGGTTGCTTTGGAGGAAGATCTTTCTGAACGGCTGAAGATGTCTGGAACGGCAACAGGAGGCTTAGGCTTTGGCTTAGGGCACGGAGTATCTTCCTTGTCCCAGGCTTGGTAAAGAGTGTCATTGGACATGACTGGGTAGTCAATTACGGATGCACCTGGGTAATGGCCGGGATCGTTTGCGCTCCGGGAGACAAACTTGAGAGCTGTGTGTTGATTGCCCTCGTCGATAGCACCAGTGATTGGGCGGGCTCTGTTGAACAGTGAACTCTGCGAGCCGAGATTCAAACCCTCACCAAGGGTCAAGGAGGGATTGAAGTTAGAAGAAGAAGGGCTGACAGCTCGGTCAGAGTTCTGCTGGAGTGGCGTATACTGCAGGGTCTCGAGGGAGGCAGCAACGTCTGGTCTTGGCGGGTATGTAGGACCTCTAAGGTTTCTGCCACGGCGAACGGGCGGTTGAAGCGGTTGCTGATTAGGGTTATAAACTGAGCCAACGGTGGTATATTGACGGGGAACCGTTGGGTTTGGGTCGGGCTGAGTGCGTAGTGGTTGGTAGGAGGCACGCGGGGCGGTTGGAGCGTTGAGAGCACCTGGTAGCAGCGGGTGACCAATATCATTAGGACCCATTGTGCCGATTAGTACTTTACTGTTCTGATAATAGTGGTTAGCTTCCTTGTTCTTGCTGAGTATGACACAGAGCAGAGTGTGCAGCTTCTTAAGAGACGGAGGCACACACTTAAGACGGAACGACGGACGCAGAATCAATGGGTCTATGGGCATACTTCAAGTGCTTGACAATAATGATGCAGAATCATAAGATTAAGGGATATCCGGGAAACGACGCAATGATTCGAAGAAGTGGCCGCCTTGTCGATGACGGGGGTGGCTGTTGACAGTGGTGATGATGGATGGTTATGTGAGTTGAGAATCAACAGAGGTGACGAGGGGAAAGTCGAAGAAAAAGGTTTGAAAGGAGGACCTGCCAACAAATACCATGGGACCTGCCAAGAGAACAGAAACTGCAACTTAATATCCAAGTTCGCTCCTGCTCACTGCAGATCGTTAGGTGTGGTGGCGTAACAGACAGTACAAGAAAGTGCTTTGCGTGCGGTGTCCATTGACGACAATCTTGTGGAAGGAACCTCTTTCTCCAACTACCAATGGTCACTGTACCGGACTCTAATAGGATCTGATAATTTCACAAGGATTGTTAAGAGATTTCCTAGCAGCATCTTGAAATGACACACCCGCACATACTCCCCTCCTACGGTGACAGCTATTCATCTTCGTCATGTCACCTCCGACGAGGCTGGCACTGAACAATGACACAACTACCCATTTTTCTCTGATTCATTATCGATTGGTTTGCTGCTGCCATTCAGTGAGTCATATGATTTCCTTTCTACTTTATTGCTACTCTGGTCAGTTGAAGAACATAGACACACCTATCAGGCATTTATAGAGTTGGATTCCTATGCAAAATGCCAGGGCAAAAATGGGCCATCAAGATTGATAGGATCTTTGTTGTGTAAACCATCTAATAATGCATGGCTGATTATGACCCTTGTGTAGATAGTCAGGTGTTTACACCATGCCCTCAAGTCCATAGTATCTATCCCAGAACTCTGTTACGTCAGCTGCCAGAGTCCCCAGTGTCTCATTTTTCTCCTTCGCATTGCAATCCCATATTCTTATCAGCTCCAGCCCCTTTTCTAGTTCCAAGCCTGGCCAGGAATTACTTGGTCGCCCAGTAAGCATAAATTGCACCCACGACTCCCTTATTTGCTTGGAAAGCTCCCTATCGGCGTCTGTCCAATCCCAATCCCACGAGTCAAGGTTCCCAAACGCATACATGACACCAGCAAGGTGGAAAGCTCGCGCGTAGTCCTTCTCAGCAATATCTGCCGTAGAAGGGATCGGTGGTGCGCGATTGAACCGGTAGTACCATACAGGTGCATCCAGGTACCTCGCTTGCAGACGCGCTGCTGTCCATGTCGGCCAGACGAATATCTGCTCAGCAAGCAGACGGCGTGTTGCGTCCGGGACCTCAGCATCTGTTTTCGCGGGAAAGAGTCGAAGTGCCTCTGCTGCGCCATCTTCACCAAATGTCTCCTTCAGAAAAGACTCGTACTCAACTACAGTGAAAAGTTGCGGAAGGGCCGTGCCATCCTGCGCAACATGGCCCGTGATCATGGGGACATCAATGGCGCGGCGGCTGATGAGAGCCTCACAGGGTGATTCCGGGAGGACATAGCCATCCACGATCGGGTTGCGAGTATCATAGATACTCAAGCTCGTCGAACCAGGTCTAAGATTTGACCTCCACGGGCCTTTCATATGTGATAGCGGCGCAGGTAAGATCTTTTCAGCAGGTAACTTTCGCATCTCTGTAATGGACTCGACCCCGAGAATACCCATTAATTCCTCTCCAGCCTTTTCAGCGGCTGCAAGCGTCGAGCAGACAGAGATATGTCCTGGCCCGTCAATAGCCCTTGCAACGCCAGGTCCGCTCTCACAGATAATCTTATGGAATAGCCCCTTGGCAAGCGGTGAGCTACGCAGCATATGTGTGCTTGCACCCCCCGCCGAGACGCCTCCGACTGTGACATTGTTTGGGTCACCGCCAAACGCCTTGATATTTCGCTGTACCCACTCCAGCGCAGCGATCTGATCCATGAGAGCGTAATTACCCGAGGCCGCCTTGGAACCAGACTCCTTCGTCAACTGGGGATGAGCCAGAAATCCGAGGCGTCCCAGGCGGTAATTGACAGTGACTACAGTGATTCCATCGCCGGCAAGGATTCCGCCCTCGTGCATCGGACTTGATCCCGACCCCATGACGAACGCCCCGTAGTGGAGCCAGACGAGCACCGAGCGACCGGTCGTCGTGGCTTTCGTGTTTCCGTTCTCCGCATCGGGGCCTGTGTAGATGTTGAGATAGAGACAATCTTCACTGAAATTTGTCTCGCCGCCAAAGAACAGCGAGTTACTTGGCGCCGGCACCTGCGGACAGCTTGGGCCGAATTTGTGGCATCGTCGTATACCAGTCCATGGATGAGGGCGTTCTGGCGGGCACCAGCGTAGATCGCCGACCGGAGGGGCCGCAAACGGGACCCCTAAGAAGGCCCGTGTCCCATTTGGACGGTTGATTCCCGATATCGACCCGGACTCGACCACCACTGGGTCGCAGATAGTGTTTACGATGTTGCTCATAGTCTACGACTTTCAGACTTTTCATTGTGGAGGAGAGGATAGAGGATAGACCGAATGTTGGAGAAGATATTCTTATACATTAGGGACCCATGCCAATGTCGTGGAGAACGGGGCTCACATAGCTACTCTCGGAAGAATGTCGCCGGCTCTTCTCCCGATTCCACAAGCATATGATATTATGTTTAAATGTTTACGTTCAGGGATGAAACCATGAGGCTGTTATTTTCAAGTACTTGGTCCGGTGGAGAACCTGGCTCTCTTAGATGCTGTGCCCTCATGTCACGTCATCCGGGTTTCGGAAATGTACGATGATGAACACGGGTAGAGCGACCCCGATGCATACACAAAGCTTCCAGACTGTTCAGAGTGTTTCCCAGCAGAATGTCTATTAAATCAAGCTCCCCAACAGAGCCTAGTCCTGGGAACAGACAACCAAGGAAGAAAGAATCAATACAAGTTAAGTAATAATATGTTGTATGTTCCTCCTTCTAAGTCTTGATAGAACCTCGACGTTTCGTCAGCTAGTTCCATGTTATCTCATACCAAGTACACCTACAATTTCAAACGAATCCACAGTACTTGTGGCTGCTACAAGATAATTGCTTCTTTACAAACCGCCCCTTTTGGTCTGCTCATGGCAGAGACGACAAATGTATGCTGAGGCACAAAGCCATTGTAAAAGTGCCAAGATAGTTCTACACGGATTTCAAACAATTTCATTGATCCCGCCTTCTTCTTTCATTCCACATGGGGTCTAATAAGTTCTTTATGAGCCAATGGCATAAAGTTATTATGCCGACTCGGTTTTCAGTTCCACGCAAGATTCATCGCATATCATAAACTAAGTGAGTAACTACCCTCTTCTCCAAGTCAGCTAGACTGGCTACAGAGATGTGGTCATTCAAAAATGGAGCAAACAATGGACGACCTCCAAAGCTGGTCGCGATATCCCGTATTCCGCTCCTTTGCATTCTTAACGGGATTCGACTTCAAGGGCGCAATCGAGGCCTCACGGCTTTATGCTGACTGGGAAAGGATACACAACGAAAATCCCAGCGGGAACCTGCTTTTTCAGAGCCTTCCAACAAGATTTGAAGCGGCGTCCCGCCAGACATGGCCTGACACGTCTTCTAATCTCGGCGTACTTACCTCGAGCTGGTTCGAGATCTGCGCGGCTCTGCTCATCGCTGGAACCATGTCAGCATTGCCTTATGCAGGCTGCAGCAAATGGACATCGCGGCCAGCAACACCATCATCCCTCGGAAAGGGGGGGATCGCCAGCTCTGTTTGGGATGGACATGTAGGACCTGAGGCAATCGGTTTCGACCCGACAATTGAGATATGCGTGCTAACTTTCTTCTTCACCATCTTTGTGCTCATCGCGATAGGTATCACCATCCTCGCCTGCGACGACGACCGGGCCGTGCGGGATCCGCTAATTACTCTTATGCCTCAGCTGGGCTCTGCACCAGGTGATATTGGCTCGGCTTGTTCAATTTGCCTCTTGGAGGAATACCCAGAGACCATGGTCACAGTTGTACACGCCCCTGGTACTGTACCTGAAGGTGCTGATCCCCACGTGTTTCACTCAGCGTGCATTTACCTTTGGTTCGCGGATAATAAGCCTCATCGATGTCCGGTGGACACGCAGAACGTCATTGGCTTCCGTCCTCACTTCGATGAGTCAACAGATACCAGCCAGACGTACACACATCGACATCAGTTCTTCCGGGCGCCCATTGTCTGGGCTTGCTACAGCTACTTCTACCGGTTGACGATGCTAACATGGCCTACCACTCGTCATCGTCCCATACGACCGAATGAATACTCTACGTTGCTTGAGCATAGAGGTCCTCTTCCTCTAACTGTTCACAGTAACGGAGGTCACTGGGCCTTCGTTCTCATTAGAGGTCTCGTTGCGAATTTTCTTTTGCTCCTATCGCGACTACTTCTTGTTCAGATCATCTTCACTATCTCACATGTTGTCTCGGCGGACATTGCAAGTCATCTCCCCATCTCTGCCCCTATTATCTTCTGTGCATTGCTCGCTTTATGCCACATTTGCGCCAAAGCACTTGCGCAATTTGCCAATCTGGGACGAAATCCGTTTTCCGACCAGCTTCCTTTCTTGTTTACGGTTGGTCTCTATAATTTTGCTAAATTGCGATGCATGGCTCTAAAAGTGTGGATGCCCATCGTAAAGGAGTTGATGGACTCATACCCCTCCTTACTCTCGCATTTTGGGCCGCTCAGTTCGTGGACACCGATTGATAATTGGATCAACTCCTATCCCTTCGTTGATCCCAAACCGCTCGTGTTCTTCGGCATCATCGACATGACGACTCCCTTATATTTGATCAAAAGAGCCGTTTTCGCGGTTGTGGACTTGACGATGGTTTCGGTTCTTGTGCAACTTGTACTCATAAAATGTTTTATCCAAACTCCAACAATAACCAATGAACAGCACGGCGCGTGGAACGCGTGGTGGACCGAAGCAGGCATGCTTGCTCTCCTGGTCCGAAGCCAATTTGTAATTTCTGACATTTCTAATTGGCCAACACAGGAGAGTGAAGTCTGGGAGAACATCCGTCTTGTGGCTCTCAATCTACATCAATCATTCTTGTTCTGGGTGGTTGTGGTGCCCGTGTTGGTCCTGTATTGGGAACGACCGGGCAGTATCCTGCGACGGGTTTGGCATTCACTATAAGTTATTATATGGGATTTCCTACTTATATAGGTATTTCTCTCTGTTTATATGTTCTCTTTACTCTTTCTTAGGTAGGTAGTAGTTGATATTTGCTGTTATAAATCTCAATCCAACCATATAAAGAAAGTAATCGAAAGTTGTTCCCCTTTTTTTGGCGCTCACATTCTTCTCAATTCGTGTAATTTAGTAAGGAAATTTAAGCCTCATTGTTCTCAGATCTCCGGTTCTGGAAATCAAGAAGATATGTAGACAAAGGGGGTCATTATTAGCACACTTGAATATTGTGCATCCCCCCCATCTCGAGTAGGCGTCAATTTAAACCAGACACACAACTCGAAAACCTCTCACATTCTGCGTATTCTTGTCATTAAAGGTTCAATCGTTACCCCCTCCAGTAGACTGGGTTCGTGCCCCCGACAAGCTTGCGCCGCTACTCAAGCCTGCGATTTACACGAATCCATCTCCCTCGTTTCATTGATACATCTTCGAGGCTTTGCATTCTTATCTATACAAAGATGTTGTTGAATTGGATAATTCTTGTTCTTCCGTTTGCAGTACTGCAGTTTTACCTCGGCAATGGCAACGTGAATTCAACCAAGTTGATCGAGAATAGAGAGAAACGGAGACACATGATACCAAGGGTATCGAGGACACCGATATCAGTCTCAACTATTCAAGTTACAGGGACGGAGGCAGTGATAGAAACGAAAACAAAGACGAAAACAGCGACGGAGACAGAGATAACGATAGAAACAAAGACAAAGACAAAAACCGAGACAGAGTCGACAACGAAGACCGTACCCCATACCGTGACGGTAACGGTGACAAACACGGAGACCAGCACCGCGACTAAAAACGATATAGAAGGGGAGGCTAAGACGGAACTGGCGGAGACGAAGAGATCAACTAAGATATTGCCAGACACGACGACCTCGACGGTGACGAGAACTTTTACGAAGACAGAGGCCGTGAAAGAAGCGGGAGCCCGAGTCTCCCCATTGTCGTCAGATGCTGAGGCCAAAAGTAACCAGAAGGCGCAAGACAAGAATGTTCCTGATTTAACTATAGAGGAAGGGGTTCAGAAGGCGGAAAGCCATCCTTGGCAGAAGACAACTGCGTGCAACTGGACTAAGCTATCCATACAGCTCACAACAGATCATCTGCCCTTCCCCCTGAACCTTACATACGACACATATCTCAACCTGGGGTCCTGGATAGCCGATAGCCGACAAGCGCAACAGATCCATCTCGATCTGACGGCCGAACGAGGCTTCAAAGAAGTAAGTAGAGCGCTGAACGCTGCCACGGAATATCTCATCGACCAACCCCTCACGTACATGTGCGCGATGCTGCAGCATCTCCAATCTCAAATGGCTACATTCAACAGCCTCAAAAATGGAGCTGCCGGACGACCGAAAATCGAAGATCTGGTCGCCCTTGCTGATAGAGCGGGGACTACCGCGATCGCGGAGCACCGAGACTTGATCGGTCCTCCGCCAGACGACATCCAAGTAGCCTTAGCGATCGAGGTGCTCCAGGCCTGGCCCTTAATCACGCCCGGCGATGAAGAAAAGCGCAAGGTCTGCTTCCGAAATGACTGCCGGATAGCAGATCAGATTTCTAGCTTACAGATTGCTATCGATGACAAGCGGGAACTTCTCCGAGATAAGATGCTCCAGCTGCGCGATCAGATACAACAATCAGATCTATATGTCAATAGCTTCTCTTGGCTAGCCGTAGCCAAGATGGTGGGTGCGTATTTCATCCTCGTGTACGCGGCTAACGCCCTCGCGTGGCGGATCACGTGGTACTCGTTGGCCACCATAGTATGGTTTGGGACTATTCTCATGAGAGGTTTCGGGGATAATTCTCACGAGATGACCTTTCTCTATTTCTCAGGATTCGCCGCGATGGTGGTCGCGTTTTTGTATGAGTGCTGGTATATCCCGCCGTGGGCTGTTGATGTGTTCGAGAGAGACCCATAACAGTAAACGAGTGAGGTGATGATTCGGAGTCTGTTTTATCTGTCTTTAGTTGAAGTTTCAAATACAGAGTCGCTATTCTGAAGCTGGAGGGTTGGCGCTCAGCTGGTTAGTAACTGCGAAGGTTCATCAGCAACAGAAGTGCAAAATACGCATCATGATGACACTGGATAAGCACTTTACGTAACTTAAAACGTGAAACAAACGAGGGTTGCATCCTTATTTGACCTTCGAGACCCTTGCCAGGCTGGCGCTGCATATGAATGAACATCCCGTGCTTATTTATAAACTTGCTTCTGTTGATGAGTTAGATGAAGCTTGAGCTTGATGGTGACTTCGGGTCAGTAAAAAGCCGAATATGCTCTTTGATTATGTATCAAGATTCACCACTCCTCTTGTGTTTGCTCTACCTTCCTCTCATGCCATGTTTAGTTGACGTAGTAGTACAGAGGTCTAGACGGAGATAGGAGGGGTCGTCGGTCGTATTTCTTTTGCCTCTGCGGTTCATGTAACTAGATCAACAAATGGGTTACGGATTACGTCCCGCCGTACCGCACTCATATGCGCAATGCAAGACACTTACATTTTCTGGGTATGTATGTACATATCAGCTGACAGGCGGGCAGTCCGGGCCCCCCCGAAGGTGGCTGGCCCCCGGCCACGTGTGAGCATTGCAGTCTCGCCAAGCCCCAATGGGCGCCTCGGCATGTAGCCACAAAGAAGACGTTATTGAGATTCGGAGTTTGGGTATGTGTTCCTGGGGTGAAATATAGTTTGATGCAGTGCAATCCTACGGCTACTCTCCTTCGTTACTTTTACCTACTACAAGAACGCGTGGTCAAGCCATCAGCCTCAGCTGACGCTATTTCTGACCGACATTTCGACGGCGACGGTCGACCTATCTGAGGGCGGCGTGAGATGAATGGCGGGGATGACACAGATTGCTATGTACTGTTCAATGCGGAGAATGTCGTGCGTTTTCTCACCCTCCCCGGTACCTACCTTACGGCCCTGCATGGAGTGTTACACAATATGGTGAGGGTTGCAATCTGCAACCCAAGGATGGGGACGAGCCAGACGACGAGGTAGGGACGAACTGGCCTGCCGCTTTCGGACGCAAGAATGATTGTTTTCTCGCTCAGTTGAAACCAAACATTGGAGGTTTACGAATCGGCATATGTTTTTTAGCGAGAGGTTGCAGGGCAGCAATCAGATACGACGGGTTCATCTGTGATGGGCGATGGGCAGGTTCGCACCAAGTCTTGGCTTGGAGCGCCACAAAGTCCCACGAGGGGTGAGCCACCAGACCATTGGGTTGTGCTGCCGACGAGAGAGGGACAAGCAAGCAAAGGAAATGTCTCGGCGGTGCTAGACCGTTGTCGCCCTGCTGGCTGGGGATATCAAAGAATGTCTGTGTCTCCCCAACTATGAGCGCAATGGTGACACGAAAAGTGTGAAGAAAGAAAAGAGAAGAGGGATCGGTAGTGGCTTTGGGATTTTTGTGACTAGATTCTGATGGAGAACCCTCCCGTGTTACTATTCCAGCTAAGTTGGAGGCGTGAAAGCTGACAGGACGGGAGTAGAGAGGCGTTAGAAGCATGTAGGCCAGGATGCAAAAAGCCGATGGGCGACACGATGGCTGCTGCTGCTGTTTTTGCGGCTGTGGTTGGCCCGAATAGAGGCGGGACATTTGTTCATTATCTTCTTCATGGCTACCTATTCTTGCCTTCGTTTTTTTCAACACATTCATTTAATCCTGATTCTTTAGAGCCGAGAAAGCCTAGTAAGTCCGGCGACTCTGGGCGACTCCCCTTTGTACTGGTAGGGCAGGGCAGGGGGATTAATAGAATATGGACCCGGGATCCGGTGGATTTAGCCAATTGGGAACATGCAGATATAGAGAGTGAGTGAATATGGTTAATAAGTCATAGCACTGTCGCTTTCATTCAGCCAGCAATTATTTGAATTCTATCTATCTATTTCCTGCCTACTACACTATAATGACAATTCAACAAGTACAATTCCGAAAGCGAGAGAGAGAGAGAGGAACTTGGCACTCTGGGGGACGGGGACCCTGAAAAGGCTATCGCACGTCGGGGTTGGTTCGGGGAAAGGTAGACTCGTCTGTCGCAGGGGGGGAGTACTAGCCATTCATGGTTAGCAGAGATGTCCTGACAGCAGGGCGGCCGTGGTCTGTGATTTCCTTCCTGACCTTCTGCTCCAACAAGGTCGGATGGAGGACATGATCATCCATCTTGTTATTATTATCATTAATATTCTTATTCTTCCGAACATTGTTCCGAATCTTTCCCGGTCTTCTTTTTCTAGTTTTACTTCCTCCCCTACCAAGATTATCTCTAAACTGCGGCTTCAACGACGAACTTTAACATCAATCCAGGCCAGCAAGTAAGCGACTGGTCACCTGTGTCCCTCGACTCTACATCGTCCATCCAAGACATCACCAAACAAAGAGAGCCCCTGGTCACACCAGCACTACTCCTCGTCCAGGGAGACACACGTACGAAGGAGTCCCCTTTCCTCTGGTCACTCTTCTATTTGAATGACACCCACCGACCCCTCCGCCATTCGATCCGTCTATCCTCCATCTCCCCACAGCCAACAACCATGGACTTCTCTCACTCATACTTCAGCGGGGCCCAGCCGTACCAGTTCATCAACATCCCGCCATTGACTCCCTCTCAGTCAGCTTCCGCCAATTCAGATCCTGATTTCACCCAGCACAACAACCATCAGAACCAATCTCCTCATGTACGATCCTCCACTAATTATGCACCTGCTCTTATCATCAAATCTAGACTAGCTGACTTGCTATCCAGGAAATCTACGATGCCTTCCAGAACCATGACCATTTCCAGCATCAGAACTTCGAACAGTTCACCCAATTTAATCCTCAACAGCAGGGTTTCTCGGGGCCACCAGCGCCGCCCACCCCTCCCAATATGCCCATGCACAACCAGAATGGTTCAGCTCTTAATGATATACACGAGCCCGACAACCGCCAGGCTGACGCCCTGCACATCACAAAGTCAGACCCAGACATGAACCGTCAGACCGGCTCAAATTCGGACGAAGATGATCTGACACCCGCTCAATCACGTCGCAAGGCCCAGAACCGAGCTGCGTAAGCATCTTTCTTTTGCCCTCCATGAAACAAGCAATACTAACCTTCATCATAGCCAACGTGCTTTCCGTGAGCGCAAGGAGCGCCATGTCAAAGATCTCGAGGCCAAGCTGGCTAGCCTAGAGGCCGCCCAGTCTCAGACGGCAACCGAGAATGAGAAGCTAAAGCGCGAGATGCAGAGGATGAGCACAGAGAACGAGATCCTACGCGCCACTTCAAACGTCCAAGCACAGCAAAACGGCTCCTTATCGCCGGTCGCAGGCATCACCGCGGGGCCTATGCAGTACAATCCAACGGATTTTTACTCAGATCTGCTTCAGAACCACGCCAATAAGACCCCCAGTCACCGTATCGTCGAGTCCGGCGGAGAGCGTCTCTTGGCAGCCGGTGCCACTTGGGAGTACATTATCAGCCACGATCTATTCAAGAAGGGCCTTGTCGATGTTGCCGATGTCAGTGAACGGCTAAAGTGCCAAGCCAAATGCGATGGACAAGGCCCTGTCTTCGAAGAACGCGCCGTCCTGAAAGCGATTATGGACAGCGTCGCCAGTGGCAGTGATGAGTTGTTATGAGGACAAGGTCGACACTCATCCAGAGCTGCCTGCTTTTTATCGACTTACAAGATCATCCCAGACGAACTACCCTTGTTGGTACAAGAGCATTCACGCCTTCGCGTTACTTCATGTCTCCACGCGAAGAGTGAAAGCGTCTCACGACGAATGATTAACAGCAACGACAAACCAGGAAGGAAGCGGGCAAGTGCGTCCAACCCCGCTTTTGCTTGGTTTGTATCTTGATGAATATGTGGCCTTGTGTAACGAAGAGGAACACGATTTTACGTATGTTATTATGCTGAGAGTTGTAGTTGCAAAAACCAACATTGTTTTCTTTTTAAAGAAACAAGCGAGGAGAGAAGCAGGCGAGTAGGTCGAGTGAAGGAATCGAGCAAGGGACGGTGAATTGGATAGTGGACGCACTTTTAGCATGTTCGGGCCGGAAACAAACCAAGAAGGAAGAGCAAAAGAATTAGGACGGAAAGGAAGGATATGGCATTCCTGATACTTATTGAGCAGACCGCTTGCAGTAAGTTCTCAGTCAGGAAAAGGACCTTTAATAACCTCTGGCGCTTGTGGGGATGCTATTTTGAGAAGGGAGGAAATACCTATCTTTGTAGGAGATAAGTGTACAAGAAAGAGAATCGTCAAATCGAATTGGATTGATGACTTCCCAATAGGACACGGGTCGTTGATACGAGAGATGTAGGACGTAGGAGAATGAGAGGAAATGAAAATGTTGAGATGCTATCACACCAAACGACATTTTTGACGATTTGGAAGTTGAGCCCTGCCCTTTTATGCCAGGGCGAGCGTGCTGAAATGAATTAGAGGGTTATGTTGGGCGAGAGAAGTGAACATGGCCTTGCAGATACCGGATACTAAGGGAATCACCTACCGAGCCGTGATCTAAGTGTTTAGGAAAACCAAATACTGGCGAAATGATCTACACCTATGGCACGATTGTCATCTCGTTTCATTAACGAGGTACAAGATACCTAGGTACCTTGTAGAATAAGTTGGGCTAAGTTGTGTGTTTCGTCTAACCAGCTACTTGCACAGTCTCGAGGCAGCCAAGCATACCTAAGGTATGTACATGTGCCTAAGATCTTATCGAAGCTGTATCATGTAGTAGTGGGTGCCAAAAACACATTATTTTCTTCTAAGGTTACAGATGGAATTATTGAGGTGTGCAATGCACACACTACTTCATACAAGCGGTTCTTCGTCAATAGGTATTCTTCGTAAGAGTGTAAAAAACTACCTTTACCATCTTCGATATTGGGAATTGAGAACTCGGCTTTAACCCTCCCGTTACCATCCCAGCCCCATAGTTGAACAAGCTGAAGGGTGAAAAGGTGATGAATTCAACTATTCTAACTACGAGGAATCATAGCCTACTTATAGGCCTATAACCCTTTGTTCTCATAGAACCTTCTATTCTATGCGTAGAACCTTTCTATGCATGACAGACATGCATAGGACCTTCTGGACTCTGCCAGATAACCAACTCCCATCCCATCCTTCGTGTTGTTTCTCACATAGGTGTATACATTTCTGCCTTCTACTATATCTATGGCTATCCGCAACTGCGCTGCAAAAGATATACGTCCCACCCACCCACCCGTCCATATTCTCTCTATTCCTCCGCCTTCCGCGTCTTCGGGACCTGTCTCGTGTTTGCAGCTCTGCTGACTTAAAATCCGGAAGTGAGTGTCATTAGAATGTGGTTATGTGCTCAGTAGCATTATGAAGGCGGGGTGAAGGCGCAGAAGAACAAGGTCCTTCGCCAAACCCGTGTTCTTCCTGCATGAGGAGAGAGAAAAGAGAAGACCTCCCGGGCAAAGAAAGATATAAATCCGCCCCCCGAACTCCGTCGATGATCAACATCTCGTACAACGCCCTCGCCTTGTCAACAACAACCTCGAACAAATTCCCATCCTATCACTCTCATATCCTTTTAATTCGTCTTCTTTCCATGCACATAATGTCCATTCCCGTTAACATTCTCCTTCGCCACAGCAGGTCCATCCATCGCTGTCGCCGTCTTCTTCGCCTCGGCGCCCTCAACATAAGGATGCTTGATAGTAAGACACCAAATATCCAAGAAGTCACAAATCGTCACAATGACATCGACGACAAATGAGCCGTACACCCCAATCGCCATGCCCAACATGCAGAACATGAACGCGACCTGGTACACATCATCGCCCAGGGCCGAGGGCCAGCCGGACGCCCACCCGATATGTCGCTGGAGGATGGGACCCAGGGAATCGATGACGCCCAGTGCGATGGGGATGACGAGGACGTTCCAGTAGGGAAACTTGAGCTGCACCAGATGCGCCGTGATCATCTGGCCCACGCTGTACGCATTGACAATCCCCGCGAACATGACGAACGGCACGAGATGCTGCGTGCGGATCAAGGGCTGGAGATACAAGTAAGCGACGATCAGTGCCCAGTGCGTGAAGAAAGGCGCCAATCCCAACAACGCGCCACGGGAGCGATCACCTCGCGCGCGTCGCGCTTTGATGACGTTGCGCGCCGACTCGACTGTGTTGAGGACGAGCACGACGAGGCCTTGCACCATGTACCACTGCGTGAAGGAGAGCTCGTAGATAGCGTCGGGGATGCCGAGAGACTTTGGGACCCCGAAGAAGCCGAACATGGATTGTTGCCAGAAGGAGGCGCCGCCCATGTAGCCTGTGAGCGCATACACGAAGACGAGGACGAGGATGCCTTCTACGGGTCCGCTGATTACGCCCAGCGTCAAGGTCTTGGTGTGGTATTCGTCCCAGGTTTGCACGTAGAAGGTGCAGAGGGCTGTTTCGGGTTTGTTAGTCAAGCGTTTTTTTCAGGGAGATGGGTGTGATACAGCGTAAGGGGTAAAGACAGAGACAGAGACGAGGTGAGGAATGGCCAACATACAAGCGAACAGCGTAGCAACCGTGTACCAACTCTGGCCCATGTTCTGCGACGCGGCAAAGATAAGACACTCAAGCGAGGTATTAAGCGCATCAACACCATGATCAAACAGTTCACCCAAGGGACCACTCTGCCTCGTGCGTCTAGCCTGGCTGCCATCGACGGCGTCGAAAGTCTGGTAGAGGAACAACCCGGCAGCCCAAGTGTAGTAGACCCAGCTCGGGCAGTCCTGGTCGAGAGTCGGGTTGTACCAGAGCAGCGTGAAGAAGTTGGCTATGACGAACATGAATCCCGACAAGGTGATCAGGTTCGGCGCCATCCAGAGCGGGAACAGCTTGATGACGACGTGTGTGTAGAAAGGCTTGAGGATGTATTTGGACGTGAGCGAGTGGTCGACGCCCGAGTACTTGTATGCCTTGAGATTCGGCAGGAATTCCTGCCGTACATAGACCATCTTGGCGGTTCTTGTTGTGGGTGTTGCTCGCGGCGGCGATGGCGCTGGGTATTCTTGAGGGGATTCAAGCGGAGGGAATTATTGCAAAAGGTTTATTGCGACCGCGATCTTGCACACAGTATACTTCGAAATAACAATGCGACAGGTCGTGCGATGCGATGGTGGTCGTCGATGCTCGGTCGGTTGAGGTTGAATTACTTCTATCGTCTTGTCTCGTCTTGGTCGGGTCTTTGTATCAAAAGCGACCTTACAACTCTCGGTGTCCGCTCGTCTATTACACAAAGGGATGCATATGATCTTTTTTCTTACACACACACTCTCTCTCCCTACGCTTTGAAGAGGAAAGCCGGAATCGATTCGAATGTTGTTTGTGTTTGTCTAGAGAGAGTGGTAACAGGTATAGGTAGGCGGCTGTCCCTCTATACCCATGTGTCCTTATTTCCCTATTTTTAAAAAAATTCCCTGTTCAAGCGTCTCTCCTTATACGACTAAAATTGGGTGATCAGGGTTTCTGGCTGGCACAATGCAACGTCATTAAAGTGGATTGTGAGTCGTCGCGTCTTTTATCGCGCGTCATTAGTGGCACACACACACACAATTCATAATGGCATCCAAGCAACCAAAGGCATCAATGCCTAAGATTAGGTAATATCACATGCCCCTGATCTCATGCCTCTACCCTGTCAATAGGGCATGAACCATCACCCACCCATTCACTCTCACGAGGCCAGCTATCGTCACATCATTTGTTTGAAGTGATTAACTAAGTAGTTCTCTTTCCTGTCTTTTATAGGCTCCTTAGTTCTACCACGACTATCTCTTCTTCTCTTCTTCTTAGCCAGGCCCCCTTTTGGGTAGACCATCTCCTACAGGATCACCAATATCGGCTTTCCTGGGCACTGACTTTCCTCCGTCATAGTAGTGTCCAGAGTCCGCCCAATCCCATATCTGATATGCATATTCTTGAGTTTGAAATGACTTCCGCTAGCCAGATTTTGCACTACGGTAACGCCTACCATTTAGAACCCTCTCATCATTAAGCAACTGAAGCCACCACCATCGCTGCAACATTCTCTTCCTCGCTGCGCACTACAATCTTGGTCGTCACACCGGACTTGGATGAATACGCCATCCTGATGTTTGCTACCACACGACCCCCATTGACCGTCTTGCCCAGTAATTTGAGCTGGTGCGTTGTCTGGTTGACTGGGACATCCGTACCCTCCAGAGGTTGTAATGATAACGCCTTGGTAAGTTGTTCTGTCGCATCTGTTTCGGGTAAAGTCAGTCAATGAAGCTCCAATGAGTAATTCTGCAAGTAAAAGAATCATACCCGCAATGCTCTTCATGCCCGAAAGCTGCAATGTCTCCTCGGCCTCTTCTCCTGCCGCACCCACTTGTTCCCAGATGTGATTGAAGTTGCCCGCGAATGTGGGGATAACATAGTCGCTGCCCGAGAGATCGAAGTCTCCCACCTCGTACTCATCGTCGTACCCAGTTTCCTCGGGCTCGTTGGTCGTCGGGTCGATCTCTTTACTCGTGAATTTGAGCACATTCGAGAATGAGCTAGTGGGCAATGATCCCTCGCCCGACACCTTCTTGAAAGCAACATAGATCTTTCCGGGCTCGTCCGTCTCAAGCTTCTCTACCGGGATGATGAATGCCTCCTCTAGTTCCTCCTCATCAGATGCCGTAGCAACGACAGATACATTCTCCAAGACCGTGGCGGGCAGCGTGTTCTTGACCTCGTATTGGAGCACTACGTGCTCCTTGAATATGTGCTTGACAACCGTCACCACGTATTCGGTCTCCGCTTCAGTGAGCTCAATAACAGGCGATGACTTGAGGAGACCGCCAAATTCTTTGAGATAAGGTATAGCCATAAGTTCCTGGGCGTACTTATGAGCGGCCGCTGCGGCTGAGGCTTGCGCTTCGGCTCCCGTGGGCGCTAACTTGGCAGGCCCCGTCTTGGGTGGCTTGAGTGATGGCGTCGTGGCCGTAAGCTTCTTCGTCCGATCTTCGGCGTCGGCTTGTTCCCTGGTGACAACTGGAATTTTGCTGATGTCGAAGGGAATTTCGAATGCCGACTTGTCGTCAGAAGTCACATACATGACAAGCTGGTGTTCAAAGTAAGGAAGAGAGAACATATTTTCTGAAATTCGACATTAGCAATTTGTTTTGTGGAGTGCCGTTTCGTGAGACTTACCGTTCTTTATGAAACGTTCCCCCATGTCGTCTTCCTCGTGCATTAACCTGAGATTCAAGGCCGCACGATCACGAACTTCATCATCCACGTCATCCAAACATCTTGTCAAGAGAACATCTACGCTCCTCTTGACCTCGGGGTCCTTTTGTCCCACACCGAACTTGGCTAGAGCAGTCACGGCAGCAGCACGAACGATAGCGTTCTCAAGCACGACTCTGTTATATATGTAGCGGATATACTTGGTCGGCTGAGAAGTCTTGGGACCCTCGAGACCGAGAAGATGCAATATACGAACAGCCAGCTTAGTGAACTCGCAGTCTTCGATGAATTCGCACAGGTGAGCCAAGGCATCCTCCTTTGAGTCGGGAACGAATTTGATGAGGTCGAACATGCTCTCCACGACAGCTCGCTTGAACTCGTAACCACCTTCGTCCCGGAGGATGCCGCTAAGGAAGGCAAGCATACCAGCCTGCTTGCTTGGGAATTTGAGACATAAAGTCCGAATGGCCTCGACGATGGTGATCTTGAATTCGTCCGTAATTTCTGACATGAAGCCAGAGATCTGCTTCATAAGCCGGTCCACGCTCGCTTCATTTCCAGTCTTGAGAAGGGTAGTAATAGCGAATGTTGCGATAGATCGGTTGCTATTTGAGATGAGCGCCTCGATATCGGGGTTGCAAGTGTGCACGGCCTGCGGCTTGAAGGAAGCGAAGTTGTGCAATATGCGAAGAGCAGCGAACTTGGTGACCGCTCTGGGTGAGGATAGGAATAATTGGAGTACATGGACAGCCTGAGTGACTTCAGCATCTGTAACATCCCGCATGTCGCAGATTGCCTTGGCAGCCTCGAAGTTGACCATTTCGCTCTTGTGCCGTAGCCAACCATCGAGGAGTGTCATCATGGGTTTCCTGAGCGATTGATCTTCTTCAGCCAATTGAGCAGCAAGTCTGACTAGCATGACAATGGCAGCAGGGCTCTTGACTGCACCGGCAGCACCGAACTGCTGAACCATCTTGACCAAAGCCATCCTGTCGTGAGATCGCATCTGATAGAGAAGTCCAATGGCGTGGTACTGTGTCATAGTCGAGCTGTTAACGGGAAGAGCGCCGGATGAAGAAGAGAATCCGAGGGAGAAACCGCCAGAGGATTTGGTCGAGGCAGCGGCCTCTTGAGTCTCGGACTGCCACCTTCGAACAACATCCTTGGCAATGGGGAGGAGGTGGTAAGAGGAAACGAGGGCGGCAGAAGAAACGGAGGGGTTCTTGTCGACGATGGCGGTTTTCATGACTCGTTCGATGGATTGGACGGTAGATGCCTGGAAGGAACCATTTAGTTCGAAAAAGGGTATGTGTGATGAGTTGGGTGCGAGGACTCACATCAATGATGCGGCAGAGAGCTCTGATGGCATTGGGACGGTATATGACATCAGTGCTACCGCCAGTATCTTTCATAATGGTACTTGTGACCATGATAATATCCTCAGCAGAGTTGGCCAGCTCCTTGATGACAAGGTGGACCATCTGGCGTAAGCTGGCATCTTTGTTCTGGAATAGCTTCGAGATGCCGAAGAAAAGGGTGGTGGCTTCGTTGGTGGGGAACTTGTCGCCGGTATAGAGGAGGAGGGCAATCTTGGTGAGCAGGATTCGACATTTTCGCGGCTGGATGGGCGAGCTGTTGAACAATCGGGCTGTGGTAATGGTGATAACCTCGAGTGTAAGCTGCCTGTCTCCCTGTCTCTCTGTGTGTGGTGGGGGGGTGGGAAGCAGTGAAGAAGAAGAGAGCAATACCTTCTTGGAAAACCTGAGTACGATCAACTTTGACCAGGCCGAGGTCGGCATCTTCGTCCTTTTTGCCGTAAGACATGATGGCAGCGAGAAGGCTCTCCTAGGGCCTTAAGAGTCGCTTTGGTGGTGATCTGGACATTTAATTATTTATACGGCAATAATGGAGTCGACCCCCAATATGGCTGGTTGGCTGGCTGGCAATATTAGCGGCCACCTGAATCTCAAAAGGAGCGACGTTGCAAGTCAAATGTGGGGTCTAAGCTCAGCTCACGTGACTTTGCTCCAATAACCAACTTGGCCATTTTCCTGTCTTCGAGACTCGAGTCCTTCAATTAATAACTGGCGTCTAAGACACTGCGCAGCACTTCGCTACTATATTTCATATGACCACGTCTCAATCTACAGGTGAGATACAGGTATGGACAATTTGAAGATAATTCAGAAATCTAAACCATATAAACTATTGAACTCTTTTTCAATGCCCTTTCGGAGGAGTCTTCATTAATTTTATCACGTTCTCTACATATCCACCTGTCCCACCGTACTTTCTCAAGATAGATGGTATATCGACAGAGACAGACTCATCACAGCGACGTCTACCAATGATTCCCGTGTTCCTTGTGCTGGGTATTCGCAACATTTCCGTCTCAATTGCCCAGTTGCAATCAAGAGCAAGCTGCTTGACCCACTCTACAAGCGAGGCATAAGCGCTCGAACCTTTGCTTTTGTCCTTCGGCGGTGCTGCTCTGAACCGTGCACCTGATAAATCATGACTACAGCATGGGATCATGATGAATGGACAATCCGACACTGTTGCCAGTATCGGTGTCCACGGTGTCAGTTCGTCACCATGATTTGAGATGATAAATGTACCACGTGGGAATACACCATTGTGGACCCGTTGGCGCAGCTCTGAGTCCAGAGTCTCTGGTCCCAAATCGTCCTCCTCCAGAATAGACGGCAAAAGTACAAGCTCCCGAAGACTTGAATCTGTACTATTCTCCAAAGTCTCGGCGTAGTTCTCCCATGATTTGCGTTTCCGTGCGTCCATTCCCCATCCCGAGTAGCCCTCTTTGCGCAGGATGTACACGAGTAGACCATTGCCGCATCCGATATCCACGAAGCCAGGGAATGGACATTCTTTATACATCTGAGCCCATAACTCGATGAGAAAGGCTGCAATACTCAGATCCTCAAAGCAGTGTTTTTCAGGGTCCGTGGTCTCGGCCCATGTCTCTATCAGCTTTTGCGCGTATGTCTGCTTCAATCTAGTATATGTCGACTGAAATGTAGCCTGTGGCGTCAGGGTATCATGGTGAACTCGCTTGACATATCCATTCTTGCGGCCCTCTCCGTGTCGCACCAGGGTCGAGAGGAGGTGAAGACCAGTCCTTGCCAACTTGGGAATAGGCACAACATCGTTAAAGTATTGGTAATGTATTGAAGCAGTTCCTTGACCTGTTTCGCTGTTCCATTCGTGGAGAAACGCAATGCCCTGGACTATTGGATGATAGAATGGCATGTCTGTCGAGGTGGAATGAGGTTTATATATGACCATAGAACGACTGACAGCTGTGTTTCCATTGTCATGGCCGTGATAGAACAAACAAGTCTGGTCTAAGGGCTCGTCTCTCTTTGGGTTTCTCGGGATGAGTTTTCTGATCAGCACCTTCTTGAGGTCAAAATCTGAAAATCTCACGATAATGGGTGCAGGGTTACATATTGTGAAGCTAGATGTTTGCTCAGGTTGTTGCTCGAAGAGAATATCTGCTCTGAAGAGCCAGGATGAATTGAGATTTGGATTGCGAATGAAGTTATTCATCACCTCGGCGAAAAGTTTGCTGTCAAAGGTACAACTTTTCCAGAATAGAGGCGTCCATGACACTCCAGTATCATCCTCAATAAGGCTGGGTGCATCATTGGCGTATGGTTCAGGGTCAGCAACCATTCTGGTGAGTGCCAAGATGGAGTTTTCTTAGTATCATTGGAGTCCTCAGTAAAACTGTATAGGAGTCACCTTTGATCAAGACTCTTGATTGGGTATCGATTGGTGATGGCTCAATGGACATTTTCATGCATTATTTTTAAAATCAAAAATAACACAATAACAAACAAGATTTTCGAAAGGCCATGACCCGATGGAGTTTGGGGGTATCTGCAAAGGGTGCTCATATTCTCATTGAAGGCCTTCATTTCCTACCTCTTACCTAAGGCTAGGAGAGGGACCTTTGTGGCAAAATAAGGCATCATTGGCTATCGCCTTACAGTATGAGTCACTGTACACTAGAAGCGAAAAACGGGAGCCCGATAGTGGGGTTGCACTGACCCAGTTGGAAGTAATGCACCCGCCTTCCCAATTGCGGTACTGTGTAGATGCCATTGTTGCGCCTCTCTACAAAAACCACTGGCATCCTGGCTCACATCTCAACAACCTCTCCTACTTAACAACAACAACAAACCTTTTCTTCCTCACCTGAACCACCAGTCAACTGAATTTCACCGCGCTCATCACTCACTCGACCCTTCGTACCAGCATACCAAACACAACCTCAATCTCTGTAACTTCAGCGAGGCAACACTTGTCTGTCGCTCTCTCCTTCACCCCCCTCATCACAAACCCTTTTCCCCAGGTCACCCGGAAAACTCGAGTTTATGTCCATCGAAAATCTCAAGACCTACGGTACGAAAATTCTTCTTCTAAGAGGCAGCGTGGCACTGGATGCTTCTGCGTGTTTCGCCATTGCAGCCGAACATTACCCCTCCATACCCCCTCCATCCATGCCATTCCACCGCTGACGTGCATGCTCCTCTGTAGACCCGTTCGCCGAAGCCGACGAAACTCCTGGCGAATCTAAGGAACGACAGAACTACATCCATATTCGCATCCAGCGTATGTTCTACCATTCTCCTACCGCCCTAATGCGACCACATGACAAAATCGCTCAGCACACGTTTCTCACGTGTTGCCTTGCGGACCCCCACTATCTTTGCCTCCCCCCCCCCCATCCCACCACATATATCATCCTGACCGCGTCACACTGACACCTCCTGTTTTCCAATAGAGCGAAATGGACGCAAAACCCTGACCACTGTTCAGGGCCTGCCTAAGAAGTTCGATCACAAGAAGATTCTTAAGGTCATCAAGAAGAAGTTCGGTATGTCTCTCTCTCTCTCCCTCCTTTCTCTCTTTTTCCGCTCCCTTGACAGATTCACATCCCTTGACAAGAACCAAACACTAATGAACCTTTTACTACAGCCTGCAATGGCACCATCGTCGTCGACACCGAAATGGGCGAGGTAATCCAGCTCCAGGGCGACCAGCGCAACGATGTCCAGCAGTTCCTTACCGATAAGGAGGGTCTAGAGCTTGATCCCAAGACCATCAAGGTCCACGGTTTCTAAACTGGGTCATGTCCTTCACGACCTCCGTTGTATCGTCCCCCTCGACCATATGTCAAGTGTCTACGGGAATGGACTGGCTCGCCAAACTGTCGTCGTCCGAGTAGTAGGGTCATGGCATCGCAATAGTTGCATGCCGTCTCTACGAGGCGCGGGTTTATCCTGTGGGCAGGCGTCATTTGGTTGAGGCGTTAAACGGATCGGTCCGGATAATGATACCCTGTTCTTCTAGAGCTCATCGGTGTTGCATTGCTTTTTCATGACAAAAATGGGGCACTTGATATCGGATAGATACGGTCGGGTCAGAGTAATCAGCAGGGATGCATACTCTCGCAGTGTGAGCAGCTGCAAGCAAATCATAGATAGTGAAATCTGATATCATAAACCCCGACCCATGTTGCTCAGATATATGTGATTTTTCACCTCTGCACTCTCTCACCGTGTGCTATGATCATCTAATCTGTGAGACTTATTGCCTTGCATTTGCAACAGAAATCTCAACATGAACAAGATTGCTCTTCATGACGCCAACTAGTATTTCGATAAAGTACATTAACTTAGAGAACTCTGAGCAACCTTGAAGATCTAATAACTACCATGTTTTGCGGCCAAGATCACAAAGCATGTGAAAGAAAGAATGTGGGGTCTGTGCTCACCCAATTGTCAATGTACTATTTCTGAATCTCAAAACTTCCAAACCAACTCCCATAGTTTTTATATCCCGTGATTCCACCAGAGATTGTAGAAATTTATTCTCAAAGAGACATTTGGAAGTCTTCTTCGCCAGCTTGATTTCCTATACCGGCCATCATTTTGCGTCTGCTGTGACACGAGACGAAACAAATCATTCGTACGTGTTCTAGGCCCGAGACTGTTGCACCTCGAGGGGAAACGGAACTGGAAAGGAGAAGCTCAGCCAAGATCAGAGACAATCTACTGAGGAACGGCTTAAAGCAATGAAACCCCGACCCCCACCGCCTCAACTCCCCGCGCCACCACCGTCCTTCACCCGGCGCAAAGAGCAGATCCTCGCGGCGCTCGCCGTCCCGGACGCGGAGTACACGGACGCGAGTCCGAAGGGAAGCGTGGATGTCGGTATAAGGGAGTTGATAGCGGATATCAATGGCATCGACGGGTTTGTGACTACTAGTAGTTGCGCGGGGAGGGTCAGTGTTTTTGTTGAGGGCCGGAAGGCTGAGATCGAGACTGATAGAGGGGAGGGTGATGAAGGCAATGGAGAAAGAGGAGGGCAATTTGGGAGAGAGAGGGACAGGGTAGAAACGGTCGCTGCTGTTGGCGGTAAAGGCGGAGGCGGGACTTGGTTGTTTGTTTCTCATGATCCTGTGTCGCTTACTCCCACGAATCATGAGAGAGAAGCCCCTGGTGGTGACCAAGGTGGCGATATTGATGTCAAGGCTCTCTTGGGGTTGGGGGGCACAACTACGGCAGTTGGGCAGCGGATTAATGGTACCTCACAAGATACGAGGCTTGTGCACTTCAAGTTCGAACCAATGGTATGTCCACTTCGTCCTATTCACTTACACCGTCGAGACTCTACTTCCTACTGCACAGCGCAAGTCATTTGTGCTAACTCGCCTCCAGATCCTCCACGTCCTAACAGCCTCTCTTCAACACGCGCAATCCCTCCTGCGCAGCGGCCTCACAGCCGGTTTCCGGGAATCAGGCGCGATAAACCTGACCGCATCCACCTCACCTAGTGACTCCGCAACCCCGGTCGTAGCAATCCGCTCCATGGGCCTCAGTTTCGAGTCCCTAATCGGGGTGCAGGTGGATGGTGTAACTCAGTGCACGGTCTCAGACGAGTACTTGCTCAGTCTAGTCGAGATCGCTAATGCGCGGTTCAAAGAGAACGAGAAGAGGATTGCGCGCTTTCGGGAGGGCGTTTTGAAGTTTTCTCGTCTGGCGCCTGGGCCGGTAATAGGGGCGGATGGCTGGGAGGATGCCGAGGCGAGGAGAGAGCGGAAGAGGGCTGAGGGGTTGAGGAGGAAGGCGGAAATACAGAGTGGTCAGGAGTCTACTAATGGTGGGAAAGATCGTGATAGTGAGGAGAGAAATGGAGGTTTCGATCTAGATATCCTTGCAGATAGCGAACTGGCGTGACCATTGCCGACGACTTCCGCCTTCCCTCATTCCTTGCCTTGTAAACATGATACCTGGTGCAACTTGAGTCGTGGTGGTAACAACGGAAGGAAATAGTTTCTCTATACAGCTTGCTCTTTTGGTGTAAAGCGCTCTCTATGCTATGGTGCTGTTGTACAATAAAAGAGGGCAACCATCATCATTACCGAGAAAAAGCCGCATGACTGGTTCGGCCTGATCGACTACCAGAGATTCTGGCTTTCTCTAGCCCTCGCATGGTGTTATTTCTTATATGCAGAGCGTGATCATACGTGGTTGAGATCGGGATGTAGGAAAAGGAGATGGCGAATCCGGGTTCCAGATGCTGATAATCACTTCACACCACGCAATTCTTGCCCATCCCGCCCTGATTCATTCTTTTGCTCGTCTGTTCATCGCACAACCTTATCAACCCACCCACGTTCCAGCCTCCTCACCTCCTCCTTGAACGCCTCGACCTCCTTCCAGCAGTCCAGCGGGCGGCGATCGTTCTCGATCAGACAGCGCACGACGTCGCCTCTCGCGGCCTCGACGCTCTCGGGTAAGGGGCGGAGCTGTTTTCGCTTGTCGAGGCGCGCACGGAGGGCTTCGACTTCGGCCGAGACGGTTTCCCGCTCGACGGTGGTGGTGGTGGTGGTGGTGCTTTGTGAATCAGAGGAAGAGGTGGAGGTCATGGCTTGTTCGCGGGCGGACTTGAGAGCTTCGGATTCTTTTGCTGAGAGCTTCTTTAGTTCTTCGGCCACGCGCGCTTGGACGGCGAGTTCGAGGTTTTGCGCGCGGGTGGTGTCGGTCTGTAGTTGGGAGGGCAGAGTTAGCATAGGAAGGTAGATAGGTATTCTGCTTGATTCGGTGTATATAGGTGTTTGCAAGTTTGTAGGTTCAAGTCGCGCAGAGTAGACTCTGGTATAAGTGAAGTGAGCTTACCTCGGAGCTGGATTGCAAAGTGTTAATGACATCCTGTGAGACGCCTACCGGCGAGGATCTGGACGAACGGAAGAAGTGTGGTCAGCTACGTAGACCTTTGCTTCAATGGGTTGGGAAAGCAATTGTGGGATGCCTCGACGAGAACTTACGCATTCCAAACATGTGACTTGTCCCCGGTGGGCTTGGACGAGCTGGAGCCCATGGTGTCGGCTTTCAATTGCTGTTGGCGACGATGTGGTTTGTCGTCGATATTATTACAACCCGAGCTCGAGGTATAAATGTTTCCCGAACTTCTGGTTGGTCCGAAAATCTCTACAGTGCATTGATACTGTCTTTGCTTAGTGTTCTCACTGTACAAAGTCCCAGCTCTTATTAACTCCTCCCATATTCAGAGATATCTTCAGCTGCATACATGTATGTTCTACAACATTCGATCAATGTTGACATTCGATTCAACGAGGAAGAATCATTATTATTCACGGAACAGAAATACATCCTTTGAAACTGTGTAGGGTATCTCAATTTTTAGCCTATTTTAAGCAATCGTCGCTCTACCAGAAAAAGCATCTCGTCATATTCTTGATAGCTTTAATCCAATTGCGATATCTCGGGGCAGGCAGTTGATTGATAAGGAACAGAAGTCTATCCCGCCGCCTAGATCTCCGCGCTCCCAAAGTACATCGTACAAGCTCATATCGTTCCCATATAGTAAGGATCCTGCCCGGGGTCCGCGCAGGGAGCCGGGCGACCAGACATTGAAACCGTGATTATGTCCACGAGCAGAGCAATTCCTAGGAAAGCGCTTCATAAGCAATCAGAGAGTTAGTGAATGAAATGAAACATCTTCGATGTCAATCCGATGGCGCTCACCTTGCTATCGCAGCAGCGATCCCAATGGGCTAAAAAGGGACCTTGCCGTAATCGTGCAGCAAAGCAGCGAAGACAATATCCGCAACGACGAATGCCGCTTGCACCAGGCCACCAATCCACGTCATGGGTTGCCTCGCGAGATTGACGCACTCAGTGCCTTTGGTCTCGTTAGCTTTCAGGAGGTGAAAAAAGATTGCCAGGTTGTCCACGGCGCCGAAGAAACCCTAGAGGAGCACTTCCATGTGAGTGAATAGCTTGCTTTGTAGGTTGCAAACAGAACGCCATAAGACACTTACTATGAAGGTCGCGCATAAGTATTGGATTCTCGGTTCCATATTCAATTCTGCATCTCTTATTGCTGAGAACGCTTGCTATGCCTAGCCCGAGCTGTACAATAACGGCCGGGATATGAGCTAGGAACAGCCATTTTCTGTCCACGAATGCAAGGAGCAACACGTCGGAGGATAATGGGTCTGTTCGGATCGGACTTCGTCTGCCTACATTACCGACGACTGCGGTAGACGGACGGAAAAAGGCAAACAAGCGTGAAATGAGATAACAAGGACATGACCAAGCACGGCAACTCGCGTGTTTTACGTAACCTGAACTCCAGGCTATCTAGAATGGACGGTCTGTTGCCCTGTTCCTGCATGAGCTGGAAGTCAGCTTCATGTGTCTTTCTGCGTACTCTGTGTTACTATTGGTTGGGCGCATGAAGCTTGATTCTACACTGATTACTACTGCATGGCTTGTAGGAAAGTTGTCCATACAACCTGCCCTCACTATTCAGGCTACGCTTCTCTGGAACTTGCAAATTGATTGGTTTGAACAAGTCATTACTCCCAATAGGACCAATTGCAATGGCTTTTTGAAAATATGCGCCCTGTACGAAATAACCGAAGTGACGAGCTGGGGAAAACGTTCACGATCGACTTAAAATAGGCCTGCGGGAGGCGTGCCGCCTGTGGGGTCTGCATCGCGGCATTTGGAATAGTCAAAACATGGCTGTATGTTGATCTCCTCCTATATAGTAAACTACCAAAGCGCACGGAACGTCATGATTCAAGTCAAATCACGATACTATTTATCGCTTTCTAGAGCTGGAATGGTGCTGTCCGCGGGTAATCAGTTTGCGAATCTCCGATTTCCCGAATGGAGTTCGGGAAATTTCAAACTCATCGGTAGCTGTGCGAGAGGTTGGGAAGGGGTCTTGGCACATCTTTAGTCGATTACTACATGACCATCACAGAGACTTGGTGGAAATCAACCCTAATGAATGCCAAGGACAAAACTCGGATTCGAAGGTACTGTAGAAAGTCGAATTATGCCTGTACATTATTGCCTCTTCTATCGGTCTAGCTACATGCCTAATAATTGAGGAGTGACAAAAAGCGCAGGACATGACGCTTAGATGTATGTCGATACTTCAAATGTGTTCGACGACTCAGAAACATTGTTTCGTGTCAACTTCGAGTTGCGTATATGATTGGTTCCTGATGTGGCTTAGCTTGCTAGAGAAAGCAAGAAGCATTACAGTAGCAAGAATTATCATTCGAAGTCAATATGGCCGCATGGAGACTCTAGAGTATGAGAGATTGAGAAGAAAGATGTTGTCGATGATTTGGACAGTGGCAAATAGCCACCACAGACTTCTTGTGCCATGACTCCATTATAGGTACGGAGGAGCTCGTTAAGCCATCACATAGGCTGCCGCTCTTGCTGGGAGCGGTCCGACCCGGCCCAATCCAGTGGGCTAGCGATGCCACTTTCCATGCAGACGATCAAATGTCACTCAGGATTTGCACTGATTTGCATTTAAGTATAAGTGTACGAGAATGCGGGCTATTGCCTAGAGAGCTACATTGCCAAAGACCTGCTCACGAGTCACTGACCATCGTGGTGTAGGGAGGATCGGCAATTTGTCTACTCCACGAGAACAATTTCAATGTTGACCTGGGATAAAGAAAGAGCGAAGGGGAAAGAGGTAGACACTTCTAAATAATATCCCCAGCCGATAATTCCGCCGGTGCTGCTGACACGACGGTCTGCAGTTCTGTCCACTACAGATGAAATTGAGCATTCACCCTCGGCTGAGTTCCATGAAAGCTTCTACGGCCAGTTCGCTGTTGAACCTCACTGAGGTGGGCTACTAGAACGTCCCCTTGCTGCTGAATTGATGTTCATTTTGCCATATCGTACTTTTCTCGGGTCATGCTAGGGTTCTAGGGTTGGGAGGGAGAGAGGGCTGACGTTTGGGCTCAATATCCAGTCTGACCTTCAGTCTCAAAGGCCGCCGAGGAAAATGGCCAGTTCCTGCATACCATCAGTCAACTCGGATATGATAGTGTTTGCTGCCTAGCAGCCCTTCATGATAGTTCTGTTTCTGAAGAGATGGAGTACTCCGACTCAGTTGCCAGACAAATCTACTTGATGCTTACTTATTTCTGTCGTCACTTTCAAATAGCTCAGCTTGTAGAGAAGCAGAACATTGATTGTGTACTGAACTTGTCAGGCACAACAACTAACATGCCGTCTGCCACACAGCTTTTGTTTACCTACCTACCTATACGGGTCGGAGGTGCCGGTGACCAATTCAAGATCGCACGGACGCGGGCTCCGACATCGAGTGGGGCACTCGGACCAGGACCGAAGGCCGGCCGGAACTATCACGGGGATTTAAACCGGCCGGACTAGCGTACTATGACTGCCTAGTTATATGACGGTTTTGACTTCGGAAGACTTGAAAGTTCACACTCTTGATGTCTGCCAGCACGCAAGAAGCTGAATCATGCCAAGTCTATCGTCCTGGAGCCGGGCATTCAATCACAGCTGGTTTGTTTGAGATATACCATGATCTATGGACTTTCTTGGTTTTCTCTGTTCCATAAAAGGTATTTGTGATTCTATCGCAGGTCTGTTGCAAGCACGCCAGGTATTGGATCTACTCAGAATTGCCCAGCTACCTTTCTGGTGCTTCTCTTGGCATTAAACATATGTTCACGCACTAGAGGGGCCTCAAATAAAATCACTGGTTGTGGTAGGGGCTTGCTCTCATTCCCCAGCTAGTAGAAGGCAAGATCACGTGTAGATCTGAACTGCATGCACATCACCCCCATTGCCATTGTGATCCTGAAATGCAAAATAACTCAAAGAAATCTATATCTTCATCATCCTTGAAGTACTCTGATGCCTGCTGTGTAAGTGTGCAGTAACGAAAGTTTCGGAATCGAAAGATCTCGAGGCTGGAAGGCTCAGGTAACAGTGACATATTCCAGGCCGGGGCCGGGGGGTGCCCGGCCAAACAAATCACCACAATCACCCACCTACGTGTGCATTCACCAAAAAGTCTTCAGTAAAAGATTCTCCTCTATTTTCTGTCTAGATCCATGTATTTTAGCAATCACTAGAATTTCGTTTGTGCGTGGTTGCGAAACTCATTGCAAGGCAGGCCCCACGGAACCATTTCAGGGCCATCTAATCCCTTGGGATCACACAGGGCGGGTGCATTATGCGAGTCCCTGCCCAAAAATCTGCGCAAGTGATTTCTCTGCTCTTTCTTGCTGTGGTGCGATATGGTTGCCAGGAGCCTAGTCGAAGTGGTGTGTTGCGCGAGACGCCCCGGTCTTTTCGTATTGTTGATGCAAACAAGACCTCAACATCCCCGCTAGTGCGATTTGCCGTCCAAAAATGCTGTGGCGATCACTGATTTGGTGCCAATAGAAGGTATCACCCCCGCGGGGTGTGATTATGTAGTAAACAACTTTCTTGCACTTGCTGATCTGGGTGTGGTGCGTCTTGATTTAGGCGCAGCTGGAGCATTGTAGCAGAGCCACCATGGTAGCTGATGTTCACTTGCAACAGTTATCTAACCTACACTGAGATCTTCACCTTGTGAATGGTTGCTTTCGAAAGCCAAGCAAAGCAGAAAGGTAATGACATGCTGTCTATGCTGGAAGTCTTGGATTCTCTGGCCTGGGAATATCCCAAGCTGTATAGAGCTGAAAACACATATCTGATCTGCCCATCATACTGGACAAAACTGTGCAGAAAATCCATAGCTGATAAGCAGTGATATCAAGCTGGGCCTGACAAAAGTTGTGAAGTCTTTCACGGCAAATGAGCATAGGTCAATGGGAAGTGCATCACTTATCCTAGCCTAAGACCAGAGCAAGTTCAGTGAGCATTCAATATCTGAACCACATGACACAGCCAAGCTCAAGCCAAAATCAGCAACTATCTTATGTTATACTCTCCTATCATTCGGAAGGCAATTTGGCATTTAAGGTACTGTTAACTTCGGCGCATCTCAGAGTAGATCCTAGTAGGTGTACGTTTCCCATGGGCAGTCACATCGAGATCGAATGATTGAGAATGCAAATACCATCCAGAGTGAAAAGTCATGAAGTTCAGTAGAAAATACTGACTTGTGAAGAGCCATATCATGACACAATTGGCAACAAACTATGATTTGTACAGAGTTGGACCAAGACACAGCTTACGCAAAATCGCATCTACAATGAGGCAAGAGTGCAAGTGCTTTTTTCAGCATACTGCCGTGGGTTGCTAAGTGCCCTGTAATTGTGTTGACAATAGGTAGTACCAGCCTTTAATATGGTGGTTTGCGATTTTTGTTGTGCACATCCGAGGGTGTAGATGACGCGGGTCCTGCGAGTAATTATTACTGATTGTGGGAGTTCCTGTTGTTGATGCATAAATTGCCTTCCCACAACAAACCACCTCTCCCTTTTCTTTTCTCTCACCACCACCTCTCCTCCTACTCCTCCTCCACCTCAGCCACCACCATCACCTCAACTGTAAGTGGCCTCACTTCTCAAACTCATATCCGGATAGCTTCTAACTGCAAGTCAAACTTGCCTCAATTGCAGATCTCCTCTGGTAAGTGATTCATCTCTTGTTTTCTTGCATTTTGTGTCTCAGACTCTTCCTGAAGCCATCTGGAGGAAGGAGCGAGAGACTGATTTGGTTGCTGCCCTTCCGTTCTTGCCGTTCTCGTGTTCCAACCCAACACTAGCCGGAACTTCTTCTCCTGCATCATTTGGATCATCTGACTCTCAATTGCCCGCCCACAACTGTCCCACTTCCACATCAGCAACCCATTCCTCTCCCCCTCCATCTTTCCGCACTTCCACTCCGCCCTCTCAACATCTTCAACTTCCTACATCTCAGCCATTCTTTACTGACCTGCCTGGCTTCATTTGATCCAGCATTATATTGCACCCTTCGGTAAGTCTTTTCTTCTTCTGTTTTCTCCTTCTCTTCTTTCCCGCCTTCATTAATTGCATCATTTGGGTGTCCGGCAGTTGCAACACCACCCGAATCGGAGATTCAGACTCTGCATTGCGATTGGTTGTCATGCACTGCCTGGTCCTCCGGTTCCTTCGCTTCGGCAACTTCCTTCCACACTACCTCTGGAATAGAGCTCTTCTCCTCCACGGTGCTTGTTCACAGTCGACTCTTGTGTCTCTGCGCAGTCTCTTCGTGCTGGATCAAAACTGACTGACTACCATCTAGGCTGCTATAGAGCCATTTGACAGTATTGATAGTTAACCATAACTCATCGTCTCTTGATCGTTTCATCACTGTAAGTTGCCCCTTTCTTTTGCAATGTCTTTTCAAGCCTCCTGGGTTCCCGGAGCGTTTCTTGCGTTGTCTCTGTTCTCTTCCAAAAGCTTCCAGCGTTGACGCCTTCTGAGGCCTTGTGGTTTTCTCTCCTTTTCCTTGAATGATGAGCATTTCCGAGCCCACATTGCCAGATACTAACATCCTCTGCAGTATTCACATCACTCGGGTCATCATTGCCCTCTTATCTTGTAAGTTAGCTCCTTGGCACTCAGGTTCAACTCAATGCAACACGTGATTTGGTTCATATTGGGGATTGAGCGCTTTGGGTGTGACGCCAATGCTGACTATTCCTCCTGCTCAGCATTACCTTCGATTACCACAATGGCAAGTGAAGGTGATCAGCGCCCTCCCGGCGACAAACCAACACAATTTCGTGCCATGCCACCCAAGGCTCGATCTGACTCAGATTCATCCGGTGGTATGTCCTCAATCTGCAATCGAGCTTTTTCGAAAACTGACTGTTCCAGCCGGTGTCCTTATCTACCCTGTTGGAGGCTTTTCCAAGTTGGCCAGCCAGAAGAATAAGGCATCTCACGAGCAGCTCAGATCTTCCACCCAGGGTCAGCCTCTGTAAGTCTTGTTTTCTCAGCCATTGGTGGTAGTTGACTGATCTTGTCTCAGCACCGAAGCCAACCTTGGCCAGATCGGCGGCCAGGTTCCCCATAAGGGATCTGCGGATGGCTATATCCGCTCTTTGCGTATGAGACAGCTTGATGCTGAGCTCAAGCGACAGCTCAATGCCCTGAACGACGATGACGATGGTGCGCCGACTACGACAATGCAGGGAGATGCAAAGCAGTCAGCCCTTCAGCAGCCCCGCTTCCAGATCGGTCAGCATGAGGAAGATGTCTTCGCCTCTGTTGCTCAAGCTACCGAGGAGAAAAAAGAGCTCCCCCCTGTCGAGCTCAAGGTCCAACCTAAGGTTGCCGGCCAGCCTTCCAATGATCGCAACAAGGTTGATGGTGTTGATGCTCAGACTTACTACCCACCCAACTGTTGCGTCTTTGTCGCCAAGTAAGTCTGGCATCTTGTGTTCCCAATCACTCGCCGCTGACTTTAGACCACTAGCTTGCCAGAGAACAGAGCCGATTCTGTCCTTGAGGTGGCCATCACTCGCGCATTCTCTCGCTTTGGTCCGGTGTTCATCAAGATTCGCCGTGACGCGAAGAACATGCCCTTCGCGTTCTGCCAGTATACGGTTCGTGGCATCTCAACGTTCACTACAACTCCCACTGACTTGGATGTAGGATCCTCGATTTGCCGAGAAAGCTTACAGAGAGGGCAAAGGCATGATGATTGAAGGCCGCATCTGCCGAACTGAGATGGTCAAGGCTAATCGTAAGTCATCAACACTCTTTTTCCTTCGCTAAGAACACAGCTAACTCCTCCAGGTGCGTATCTGGTGAAACCTCGCACTAAAATGCCGCTGCCGTCCCTTGAGGATATTCACTCTCAGATTGAAGCCTGGGGTGAGATCGAGAAGATTGAGCCGCTGTCCAATGACAGTGCCGAGGCTCTAGATCTCAAGGGCAAAGGTGCTGTCTATGTTTTGTTCCGAAACTTTGACCCAGCTCGTGACATTGTCGCCGTAAGTGATTCGCGCCTCTTGGACACCCTTGTATCAATACTCACCATCGAGCAGTCGTTCCGTTACCATTCTCAGATTGAGATCACGGTCTTTGACCTGAAGAAGCCTGTTGCCTCACGTGCTGCTCAGAATGATGCATACCTCAACCGCTATGAGGTCGATCGTCGTTCGATCTACATCGGCAACATTCCCCACAACATCGTCAACCTCGAGGATGTCATTCGCGGGTTTGTGGACCAGATCGGTACTGTGGCCAATGTCCAGGTTGTCCAGAAACCGGCTCGTAATGGTAAGCAGGTCTCGATGTTTTGGCGGTCAATGCTGACAACTCCTCTACTAGAAGGTGGTAACCCAACTATCTTCGCATTTGTCGAGTTTCGACGCCCTGACGAGGCGACTAGTGCGATCGAGCGTCTTGTAAGTATTCTCTGATCGGTTGTCCGTCATTTAAGGATACTCACTGACCACTCATCTAGCGCGGTTTCAAGCTTCTTGGTGCTCGCCTTCGTGTTGAGCTAAAGAACGCCAGAGAGCAACTCGGCTCGTCTCTTCGTCGTGGACCCGCTCAGCAATCTCCCGCTGCCGGTGACGTTGATGCTGTGTCGCCTACTCCCGGCTTTCCAGCTTCGAGTGAGCGCATTCCCAAGACGGTCGCACATCGACGTCAGCCAATCACAGCTAGTCACTTCATTAGCCCCCAAAACCAACTTGCGCAAGGTAACCAGGGTATCGCTTCTCCGAACGTCGACACTCGCGGCTTTCAGCCTGGCCGTACGTTTGCTTCGCCAGGACAAGTCGTACCTGGACATCTTGATCAAACTATGTACGGCGGTCCGCAGATGCATGAGAACATGCAGCCGCAAGGGTTTTTCCAGGGTCCTATGAGCCCTCAGGGTGGAATGGGTGTTCATCTTGGTCCAATGGGTCCCGCCCAGGGTGGACTAGGTCACCCACAAGGTTCTATGGGCTCAATCGGACGCAGTCATGCTTTTTCACCCTTGAACGAGCAGAATGTGTCCCCCGGCTACGGCCCGGCTGGTCCCTATCATCCAGGCAGCTTTCACCCCAGTGGTCCCGGCACGCCTAATTACGCTTACGGTCCTGGCCCCCAGGAACAGTCTGATTTCTGGCGCCCCCCCTATATCCAGGATCCCAACCAGTATCACCCGGGATACGCACCGCAGTGCTTCTACGGTCGAGGTTTCGGCAATAATCCTCCCAACTTCATTCAGCAGGGACCCGGCGAGACCATCATCCAGCAGGGAAGCGGTGATCGAATCATTCAGCGCCCCGAGAATGCTGGCAAGAAGCCCGAGATGACCGGTCAGAAAGGCGGCAACATGGTTCAGGACGTCCGCAAGGAGCTTGGTCTTGACAAAAAGGAGAACATCCAGGGTGGAGAGACTTCGGGCCCAAAATAGTTCCTCCGGAATTCTTTGACGGTTGTGGCGATGACCTTGCATTTGTCCTTGCATTTGTCCTTGCATCCGATCTTGCACTCAACCTTGCATCCGGCATCTTCATTTGACTTCGCGACACTTTGTGCTACGGCCTTGCTTTGACACTTCGGCACGCCTCGGTGGTGGACTGCAATGTCTAAGGACTGGAAAACAAAAATTCTCGGTGTGTTTCGTGTCGGCAGGCTTCTTCTTTGCATCTCTGAATTGCTCTACGCCATCTGAATCCTCTTTGGACGGCTCAGAGCTACAAGCACAGGATAGGCTGCGGTGGACCTGCTTGAAAACTGGTTAGCCGTACTCCTTCGTGGATTTGTACCTAGGTCGTCCAAAATGTCTATGGGGTTAACAGGGTAAAGGATGCGATAAAAAGGTGAAAAGACGGTCAGGGCTAGGGATAAAACTGAACGATCAGAACTTGCAAACCAAAATGTCTTTAGTTGGGTGGAAAAGAGAAACAAATTTCTCGCGACTGATGATCCAATACTTGTGATGTGCAGCGTGCTGTGATGTGTCTTTTGAAAGGGATGTCCTTCTGGGCATAGACTGCTTGAGAAGATGTGACTATACATACCTTTGCGTGTAGGTCAAACAAGCGAGCTGGGCAGGCTTTTTGAAACCAGACCCCAATCTGGATGCTTGAGACGTGAACAGGGCCGATGGCCCCATTGGGTCGCGTTGAGGCTTCAACTCAATAGTCGAGAGCTGCTTCTTCTTCTCCTCGGACTTTATCTCATCGATATCCGAGTGGAAATCAACGACATGGTTTTCGAAAGAGCCGAACTTGCGATTCTCTCAAGCCCTTCGAGGCGCTCGATCTCGGAAGATCATGATGGCAGTGGATGCCAAGAGAAATTCTGAGTTTTTGTTCTTTATTCTTGGTGGTGGTATTGAGTAGACCAAGTGAGTCTCATCCTTTGGAGGATCCCGACCTTGAACCTTGAGTTCGACAGGAGGAAGCTCTTTCTTCTCCTCGGCGGCTTGAGCAGAGGCGAAGACATCTTCCTCGTGCTGACCGATCTGATGGTTTTCTCGCGACTGGGCCACTGGCATTGTCAGTGATGAAAGAGTCTGAGTTATGCTGCAGCTTGGTCCCATTCCACCCTGGCTGTGACCGATGGAGCCCATAGAGCCTTGTGGGTGACCTAGTCCACCCTGGACAGGGCCCATTGGACCGAGATGAGTACTCATCCCACCCACCCACCCGAGTACTCATCAGGCCCTGGAAGAACCCTTGTGACTGCATGTTCTCATGCATCTGCGGACCGCCGTACATAGTTGGATCAAGATGTCCAGGTACGACTTGTCCTGGCGAAGCACACGTACGGCCAGGCTGAAGGCCGCTAGTGCCGAGAAACTTCAAGAAACTGTCTTATCACGTGGAATAGTTCCAGTTCCAAGGACGCCTTCGACTGCTGAGATGGGATAGACGAGAGGTCGTAGCTTTGTTTATCTGTACAGGGATAAAGGGGAATATGGGCATTTTGTCGATCGGTTTCGGATTTTGGGGTAAGCGGTCGGCGAATTTCTGGTAATTGGTGTCGTTGCCGACATAGGTGGACAGCGTAGATCCGGTTGCTACTAAGAGGGAGATCGTACGCCTGGTTGAACATTGTTAGTAAGTCTTAGAATCTACCGAGGAGTAAGATTACGGCGCTATCCGCCCGAAAACAGCTTGTTACAAGTTGTCTCTTATTGGAGAGTTTACCCAAGCTCGACTTCAGCTACTGAGAGAACGCCAAAACCGAGTTGATACGCTCTTGAGAATGAGCACTTGACAGGAAGTATTGCCTGAACACAAGTACAACAAGTTTGAAAAGGGGTGTAAAGGGCAGAACGAAGCGAAAGAGATACCAAGGGCATACCTGAAAGAGCTACTTGTTTGCGATCCCATCTTCAGCATCAAGGGCTGAGTTGGTCTTCTCCTACTTAGCTTGTTGGAAGAAGTCATGGAGTGTTACCCTCAGCGATGTGAACGAAATCTTGAGCTTTCATCATCCCGTTAAGGTGAAGTCCAAAAACGAAGAGCCTCATGATTTGCCAGAACGAAAGCATCTCTAGAAAGCCAGCAGCAATGATTTCGAAAACTAAACAGCAACATCTTGTGTCTTTATTGCTATGCTTTCCTCAACCATTGGTCTAGGGCTGCTAATGTCTGCCAAGGAGTTGTGTCAGCAGAGAGATCAACTAGTTGGGTGTAGGACAAATAGGTACTTATTGAAAGGTGAAAGAAAGGCCGAAATGGAAACGGAAGGACCGATAGCCGCAAGAGCCATGATAGGCATCTTTGTGGCTGAGCCTTGCAAGTCCAGGTCTCGTGAGAGAAACATGGAGCTGCTTCTGTGCAGATGCGTGTTAACCGAGAGTCTCGAAAGTGTGAAAGACAGGAGTGAATGAGGCAAGGACAGAAAGCCCGACTTGATTATTAATGAAAGCAATGAATCGGAACCGAAGAAAGTGACAAGGAACATCGCAGTAGATGAAGAGTGGTGAAAAGAAGTGCGAAGATTGTAGACTGAGCGGCCTTGAGGGCAGGAACGAGTTGTGGGTAAAGGCATGACGGGATCAAAACAAACAAAGGCAGTGGCGATATGCATGCCGATAAGGGAATGCCGATAAGACATGAAGACATTTGTGCAAACTGGCTACAAAGCTAGGCTCCTGGGGCCGAAAGAAAGGAACTTACCTCACGCTCGGGACAAGCCCCTGGTTGCTTCAATGCTGTAATCTTGACCATTCTGTGACAGAGCTCATCATGTAGAGTTAAGTTCTTAGCCTAGTGAAAGGGGATTGTTAGCATATATTCTGTGACTTGATCGGCGTGGCTGGACAAGACTATGTGTTTCTGGCAATGTTGGTATCAAAGACTTGGGCAAGGAAGCGGCGGCGGTGGGAACGGTAGCAGGAACGGATGCACTTCGAGGCAGGAACGAGTGGCAAGGAAAGCACGGAACGAGCTTCGGAATAGGGGTAAGAGCGAGCTGCAGACAAATGGAAAGGGCGAATTCGTGAGATGGGTAAGAACGGACCGCAAACCGGGGGTAAGAACGAGTTGATAAGGGAGACCCGTTGTTGCCCCTATATCCAAACTCGTTCCTGCTCCGATTCTGCCATTCTCCTTACTTGTCTTTGTTCTCATGACAAAGTGTAGGTATGAGCAAACCTCGGAACGAGAGCAAAGATGAAGTGTGGAGAGGAGATGGGAACGAACTTGGGATTAGGGGATAGAACGAGTTGAGGAATTAGGGTAGGAACGGGCCGTGTAGTGTGAGCAAGAACGAGCTTGAGAAGAGGTGTAAGAAGGACATCAAGATCGGAAGGAGGTAGGTATGTACTGGAGCATAAGGGTA
Organism: Xylariaceae sp. FL0255; assembly: GCA_022578795.1. NCBI lineage: Eukaryota > Fungi > Ascomycota > Sordariomycetes > Xylariales > Xylariaceae > Xylariaceae sp. FL0255. Next base: position 118,538 of record MU388925.1, read on the forward strand.
GTATGGATGAGTCTCAAGAGGAGGTAAGAACGAGTCTGGGAAAGGAAGTGGCAGAAACGAGTCTTGGACAGAGACAGAACCAAGCTGCACAACCGAGGCAGGACCGACTTTGAGGATAGAATAGGGATGAGCTTGGTTATAGTGGCAGGAACGGGCCGTGGGAAACAAGAGGGTTGAGTGTTCGAGTAGTAGCAGGAATAAGTATGCAGTTCAGGACGAGGCTGAGTATAAAAGTAGGAACGAGTCTCATAATAAGAGAAGGGGCGAGGGCGGAAACGAGACGAAAGAAGCCAGGAACGAGGTAATGAGTTTTCTCAACTTACTGTTAACAGAGCATCAAGCCGTCGTCTTTGAGGACCTCGGATAGAAGATGAAGCCGTAGAGGGGTCGTTATCCTGTGAACGCGAAAATCGGATCGAGGGAGTTGTCAAACCGAGCTGAAATGTAGACCGTTCGTGATCGAGGGTTAAGGAGGTAGTTCGATGAGCACAATGAGACTTCCTATAATGATGATAGGGGCTCAATGGCAGGTGAGATGGATTATCTTAGGGGATAGGTAGTGTCGAAGGGCCGTTCTTGTCAAAATAGAGACTTATAAGGGTGCAGGAGATGTGTGCGGAAGTGAGAGACCGGATGGGAGAACCGAAGGTGAAAATTCGACCAGCCACATCTTGCAGGCAGAGGAGGGAGTGAATCAAAGCAGTGCTTGGGCAATCTCTGGAGACCGCGCAGAGTCTTTGAAGAAGAGGATTAGAAAGGGGTAGATTTGTAAAGAAATTGAAGAAACCAAAGGCTTCAACACCAAGAACGAGGACAAGTTTAGCCAATTGGTGAGGGCAGATGTGACAGCAAATCCGATCCAGTAGATCAGTGCACCTCAAGTGAAAATGTCAGTCACGATCTTCTTTGTTATGGTATTACGTCATTGAGGCTATCGTCTAATCTACTTATCGTGGGTGCTCGGTAACTTATCAGCATTATCGGTTATCGGTTACCAATCAAAGTTCTGACTTATCGCGATAGGAGTAATCGTGGGGGGTTCTTGGTTATCGGCATGTGATCTTTATCGCGATAAGTAGAACAAACATTGGCCCTGAGGTTGGTCCGTGCTGACTTGTGCCTTCTACTCCGTATAGAGTATAGGCGTGACTAATAACATCTCTGATGGATGGAGAAGGTCCTCCGGTTTGGTGGTACATGGCTTGGATCGGCCATGGCGAGATCAAATGAGGTGGATTATTCCCCCACTCCGTCTTGTCTTTGCGATCATATAAAGGCTTTAGTCTCAATTACTTTAGAGATAATTACTGCAAAGTGGCAGAACTTTCAAGCTCTTCTTTCTTAATCTTTTCAGTGGCTTTGCCTTGTCGTTCTTGTGTAAAGACATCTTTTCAGTTGACATTGCCTTGAATATTTTCCGAAAAACTGCTTTTCTCTTATCAGCAAACAATTGCTATTGAAAATGGGCCAATTATCCTTTGCGGCCTCGAACGCCATCATATACGTGACGTATGGCGTCTTCTTGTATGTCTACGAGAGCAGTTAGGATGGCATCGGCTTGAATGCGCCCTCCTCTTTAAAGGTGACAAGCTGACTCACAATCCTCTAGACTTCTCGGGACTGGCCTAGCCTGGAGGATGAGGAAGCAGTCCAAGACCGACTTCCTTGCTGGAAACAGAACGCAAAAGGGTCAGAATTCATTCGAGAATGCCGCACGGCTGTCTTACTCTACTCTCGACGGACTCACTCATGAAACATCACTATACTAACTGGCAGACAGGATTTCCCCTTGCGCTCAACTTCATCGCGGCTGGTGAGTAGAGTATCGCAGTGCTGCTTACGAAATCATACCCCTGTGTTTCTTCGATATGATCGGCCCAAAAGCGGTAGCATCCTCCAAACGGGTAGGACAAGTTGGATTGCAGGGACAGACGGTCCCCAAGAGGCCATCAAAATCCGGCCAGCGACAGCGAGTTCGAGTTACGAATGCCAGATTGTAGGTTATAACCCAAGATCAACAGGTCATACCGGTTCTCCAAAGCGAAAGTAAATCTAAGGAATTGCTTCACTTTGGAGATACCAGTCTGACCCTGGCTCACTACGGGCGCCGAGTTGAAGCCGTCTCTCCTGAATCCAACCTTTCGAACCCCCCTCTTAGCTGGGATAGGTCTCGAGAGGAGATTTGTGAAAGACTTCGGCAGATACGAAGCTGAGATTGTACCGTAATTACTCGATCAAGTTAATGCTTGCGTGGGAAAAGTGCTGCCGCTTCGATCTCCCCCCTTGACCCTTTTTTCTTGTGTGCAGTCATACTAACCGTAAGCTCGGAAACTCTTCAGCTCTGGGATCGGGCATTTTGTTCTCGTACCCCCAGCTAGCTACCATCGCCGGTCTTCAGGGTGTTCTTATCTATGCCTTCGCCAGCGCGCTGCCGTTATATGTCTTCGCCGCTCTGACGCCTGTCATCCGTATGAAGTGCCCGGAGGGCTTCGTACTCACGGAATGGACGCGCCAGCGGTTTGGGCTCGTTACGGCACTCTACTTGAGTGCGCTGACTCTCCTAACCTTGTTCTTATACATGGTCGCGGAGCTGTCTGCCATTGGCCAAGTCGTAAATGCCCTCACCGGACTAGACGGCCTCCCTGTTGTGATTGTAGAAGCTGCCATCACCACTATCTATACATGTAAGTAACATAAAAATGAAAAGATATAAGCAGATCTGTTTCTAGGTGTAGCCAAGTTCAAATTGCTAACAACTAGGTAGCGCTTGGCGGCTTCAAGATATCCTTCATCACCGATAACATCCAAGGTGCCATGATCTGCGGTCTCATCATCATCGCCACTATCACGATTGGTGTGAAAACTGAAATTCAACCCGACTTGATTGATAGCTCCGGACTCCTCAAGCCGACTCTCGTTGGGTGGCAGCTTCTCTACATTCTACCCGTGGCGATCCTCACAAACGATTTCTTCCTCGCCAACTTCTGGCTGCGGGCTTTCGCCTCTAAGACGGACAAAGATCTTTGGATCGGCATCTCGCTTGCGACCGTCGCGATTCTGATAATCCTGACCCTTGTTGGCGTTACCGGACTCATCGCCGCTTGGTCAGGTGCTTGGCCTGGTAATCCGCCCGACGAAGATGGTTCTATCGCCTTCTTCCTGCTCCTTGAACAACTACCAAGCTGGGTTATTGGAATTGTCCTCGTTATGTCCGTCGCGCTCAGCACGGCATCTTTTGACAGCCTGCAGTCAGCCACAGTCTCAACGGCGTCCAACGACCTGTTCCGAAACCGATTGAACATCTGGTGGGTTCGAGGCGCTGTCGTACTTATTATCATCCCCGCCGCCGTGCTTGCTCTCAAAGCCCCGAGTATTCTTTACATCTACCTCATCTCAGATCTATTATCCGCAGCGACAATCCCCGTGCTCATTATAGGTCTGTCGGACCGCTTCTACTGGTGGCGAGGCTTCGAGGTCGTCGTGGGCGGTCTCGGTGGAATTCTAACCGTTTTTATCTTCGGCACGATCTACTACGGTGATGCCCAGATGGGTGCTGGACTCATCCTGCTTGAGGAAGGTCTTTACACCGGTGACTGGGCCGCCTTTGGTGCCTTTGTCGCGGCTCCTGTCGGTGGTATCATCTCGGGATTCATTGCCCTTGGGCTTCGCCTTGCTTTTCAGTATATGCAGTCGAGGATCCGAGGAACTCCTTTTGATGCCTTGGATAACCCTACTGTTCCTGTGCCTGAGGACCAAGATGCGATTAGCCCCGTCGAAAGGGAAGATGAAGTTGCAATTGCCAAGTCAACCGGCAAATTCTTCTAAGTTCTCCCGGTGGCTCCCAACAACCGCCGTTCTGGCGACTTTTGGTTGACTCTCGGTCCGGTGAGGGAAGAGAGATTCGCTATGGACATGAGATGAAAGTATATTAGGTTGTTTGCAGATGGAGGAGTTTAGCCTTTCGCAATTCTCCGTTCACATTTTAACAACGGAAGCAATGAAGTAGAATGAGTTCGATAGAGAACAGATCGTTGGAGAAAGAGGAGTGCAGTGAGCAAATAGATTGTTCTTTTAGATATCTGTTTCTAAGAAATACGATCGGGTTGCTCGTAAATCACCGCCCCATGAAGCGTAGGCACAAGACTAGGTCAGGCCCGGGCGAACTCTACGACCTGACCCCCTTTCTTTGTCTTTCTTTAGTCTTGAAGAACTTACCATATAAGGTCTTTTACCCAAGATCCTGCTAACGAAGGCCGGATTGGTATGGCCTAAGCGGATAATATCCTTACTGAGTATCATTATAATATCTTTCTAGACATTATCATTAGGTGGTAGGGTTCGATTCCCTACGCGGCCATTTCTTTTTTCTTTTCTTCTTCTTTTACTTCGTTGTCTTTCCTTTCTCTTTCTCTTATTATTTACAAGCTATCTGTATTCTTCCGTTTGGCAATATTCATCCATAGTCATATTCCGTGCCCATATGTGATGGCATATGTACAGGTGTAAGTCTGCGTCAGTATGAAACGTATCTGATATATTCTTAGGAGGACTCCAATGTTGACCTCAACAAAATGGCATTGTCCAGTTCAAGTCGAGGGCGGCGACTGCCAGTCACATATATCTCAAAGGAAGTATTCTAGATTGCATCGGTATAGAAAGACAAGCCGGAGACGGACATGAAAAACCTTCGGAAGGAAACCTTGAAACAAATAGGAGAACTCTCATCAACTAAGTTGTCATTATCCATCAACTTTGCCTCGGGAGAATCTCTCCCGACAAAGTCATTCTACTATGTGTATACTAGAAACGATAGGTAACGACACGAAATTTGAAATTAGTTTCGATTCTTTGAATTTCCTGCAGATTGTGGTTTTGTACAAACTAAAAATCGCATGACTGTCATCGCACACCTGTCTCTGACATATCATACATGGAGATATACACAAGGCCAATGAGCCAGCCATCTTCCACCGTCTAAGAGCGGCATGACCGCGCACTTCAGCTTAACTGGTCTTTACAGAAATTGACAATAAGAGAGATAGGAATGAAGGGAACCCCCCCTCACATCCCCATAACCTCCTGGAACAACTTCCGATCATTAGCCATCTGCTCGTACGTCTGCTCAGGCAAGACGCCCCAAACACGCCAAGGCCCGCACTCCCACGTCTGCTCATCAATAACAGACTGAATAACCACATGCTCAATCATCTCCTTCTCGTCTCCCCCAACCAGTCTCTCGCCCTTCTTCTTCACATCATACCGGCTCAAGCGCTGGACGCTCGAGATGCTCACGACGGCCTGCTTGACGAGGCGCATGCCCGTGGTCCCGATCGGCTGGTATCCCGTGCGGAAATCGGCGAGCCGCGGGTATTTCCACTTGTTCGTGTACTCGACCAGCTCCCACTCGGACTTGATGTGCTTCGGGCGCCGGTCGATGCCGTTCGCGAGGTGCTGCACCCACTCCATGGAACAAAACCGGCGCAGACTGTCTTTGTCGCCGGCGGCTGCCGCTTCGTACATCTGCTGGTGCAGGGCTTTGGCGGCGGGGATCGCGCTCGAGCGCTGGAGCTTGAGTTTGGGGCGCGGCCACCGGAGTTTGCCGCCTGTCGCGGAGAGGAACCAGATGCCGAGGGTCGAGCGCAGGTTTATGAGCCGGTTGGCGGAGAGGATGTAGAGGAAGTGCGAGAGTTGCGAGAAGTTGCGGGGCCAGCGGGACATGGGGGGTGGGACTATGGTGCCTGTGAGGGTGTTGTGGTTAGCTCGATCTGTCTTTTTGTCCGTGTATTCTACCTATCTAAGCAAAGGAAGAGGATTGCAAGGCTTACTCGGAAGTAACATAGCCATAGCACCAGCGAGTTGCTGCTGTCTGTCGTTCTGAGCGGAATTCGCACTTCTCTCCGCCATGTGGCTTCGGCGATTCGATGTGGCAGCGTGGCGGATGAAGAGAGACGATCGGCTCAACGAGACGGCGGTGTTCGGCTTGCTGGCTTGCTGCCTCAGTGCTGAGAGCAGCCATGGCCGCGATATACGCGCGAGGTCGGCGGCCATAGTTAACCGGTGGTTATATCGCGGCCTGTTTTGGATGAGAGCTGGCTTGAGTAATATGACCGTCCTCCGCCCCGGAATCGATCTACAAACGCCGAGGGGAGACTTGATTTGCCCCGTAGACTGGTTGACGGTGGATAGACGATGAGGATGAAGAAGTTTCTTGTTACGATTCTCAATTGGAAAAGTTTTAGTGGGGCACTTTTCAGGGATCGGGAACTTGCTGAAACTCCAGCCAGTTCACTCTCACTCATCTCGACTCTCAACAGTATTCTGGGTTCCATATAAATTCACAACATACTCAAACCGGTGAATAGAGTTATCAAGTTAAATATAGATATAAATGATCATTCAGTAAACTCCTAAGTTCGTAAAACCTGATCGCAACCTTGATTAAGTACCGCTGATCCCTTGCCCTTTCCCACGTTTGTCCATTAGGATATCATCATAAAGAAACGAAAAGCCTCCTGTTCATAGCATCATACTTAGGTAGGTAGATAAACCACCTTTTCCCGTCCCCTTGTCTCCTTCCTGAGATAAAGCATCGGTAAAGAAGAGCAGAATGAGTTTGCAATGTCTAATCCTCATCTCAGACGGCTATTAATGACGCGGCTATCGTCACTAATATCATCCTCCATCCGATCCGGATTATAACCAGCAGCGATCAGCCGGTTTCTCTCTTTCTGTCCGAGACGGATAAAATCAAACCCCGGCGGTAGTATCGCGTCCGCTTGGAGATACTCCGTCTTCAGATTCCGAGCCTTATCGCGGATCGCTTGTTGGCCGCGAGGCACCGAGAAGATGTTACGTTCTTGTGCCCTCGCGGCCATCGCCGCCCATGAGCAGTTGAGGTCCGGATCGCTGATGAGATCTACCAGGCGCACTGTGTCCTCGTTGGTCCATCTCTCGCGCACCTGTGGAGGTCTGCGGTCAGCCATCATCGCCCGTCGGTTGGCCATAGCCCTGGCTTTCAGAGTGCCGATATCTCTAGCTTCGAGGCTGCTTTGCGGCGGCCGGTTGTTATCAACGGTCGCGCTGCGACTTGCCGCTGCCGGCACATTGCCTCCCACTCGAGCTTGCTTCGGGGATCGTCGTTTGGGGCTCTCAGGCGCATTGAGACGCATCCGTCTAGCTTCGTCGGCAAGCTGTGAGTTAGGCTCGAAGTCGTCACTTTCGTCATCATCTTCTTCCTCCTCATCCCTGACGCCAGCTGGTCTTACTCGCTTTTGGGCTGTGTTATTGGCTGGCATGAGTGATTCTAATAACTGAGCAGGGTCAAGTTGACGAATGGCGTTTCTGGCCTGTGAGTCGGTCTGTCCATTATGCGCTTGATTTCTACTTGGTGCCGCCGTACCCCTCTCAATGTCTCTTATCGCCGTCAAAGAGGTAGATTCTCGTGTAAGAGCCGGTCTGTAGAACCATTAGTATCTCGTACATATAGTTACGGGCAGATGGATACGCATACAGTGCGCCGGTAGCTGGCAGCGTTTGATAATGCTCCGACCCAAGATCTGATGCCGCCTGGGATTCCTGCATTGGCTCATCCCCATCTGCATCAACGAACAAATTCTCTTCTTCGGTTTGGACCGTTTGGTCTGGCTGATTGGTTGATTGTGGCGGGTGTTGATCATTCTGGCTTGATTTCTCTTTCAAAGACTCATACATATGAAGCGACCAAGACCGAAGCGCCTCGAGGAGACTATCCTTCGGCGCAGTTCGGCTGAGAGCTAACTTCACCCGATCCACCTCGGACAAGGATAGAGCAGTAGAGAGATGGACCATTTGTTCTTCCGCAGCTTGCCTAGAGTCGGGGGTCACGTCCTTTTCGACACCTCCGAGTTCCTTGAAAGGGCCACTTTGTAGCTGACTGCGGGCCTCTTCTCTCGTTGCGGCCGGTTGCTTACAAAAGAGCGTAGAGGCCAGGACGAACGGGTCACTGTCAGGTTGTTCTTCAAGTAGTTCGAGGAGCCGATAACTCCGAACTCGAAAAGCCAACTCATGAGCTTCCATATCTCCGGAAAAATCTTGATCGAAAAACGTGTGAAAAGCTTCGTCTAATTCTCGTATGAATGGTGACATGCCTTGGCCCGTGTTTTGAACATGCACAACTGAGAGAAGAAGAGAGATCAGATTGCCTAAGCGTATCGCCTCCTGAACTGCGTCTCGGGCATCAGGAGAATCATTGTATGGTAGATTCAGTAGCATAGCGTCAATGTAGTTGGACTCGTCTCCAGTTACAGCATGGCACGCTACTCTGAAGAATTTCCGAGCTGTTCGGAAGTCTTTGAGTTCGTCTTCGGTTGGTTGGGGCTGTGATAAAGCTTTGACTGCAGAGTAAGACTTGTCACACCAGCGGTCAAGCTTAGGCAAGTCGAAGTCAAGCATGTCTTCTAGCCTAGCCAGTCCATCTAGGAATGATAAGTCGGACTGGTCTGAAGGAACCCGCTCGACACCCTCCGACAATACATCTTCTGGAGCCACTTCCACTTCCTCGGAAGTATCATTCTCCATAGCTTGTTGGAATACTGTATGACGCGTCAGATCTGAATATAGTCAGGCGGTTTGGGAGTGTAAACAACATACTTGAGCTGTCGCGATAGTCATTTGTGGCAATGCTCTCGACACTCTTCTTGCGAGTCTTCCGGCGCGTCCCTCTCTGGGCAACCTCAAATTGGTTTTTGGACTTGTCTGTCACCTCGGAGATTCCGGCAAGCCTGGCGCTGCTTCTAGTCTGCCTCTGGCCAAGACCCTCCTGAGGCTCAGTCGACTCGGAGCGACGAGACGAGTTGGGTCGTCGACTACTCATTTTTGCGGCAACCGAGGCAACTCAAAGTCCTCCTACACGGAATCCTTATCGACTTTGTTCTTTTTAAGGAGTAGAACCTCTACCTGTTTCCTGGCGCGACTTTTGACAGCGATGTTTTGACTAACAGCAGCAATGCGGGCAAAGCACCGATGGGGTTATCACCAGAAACAGATGTTCCTTAAATTGGACTTCAGAGTCTTAGTCATTCAGACTTCCTCAGACTGTTCTTGATGTCTCGTTAGGCCGTACTTGGTATGTTTGATGTCGACGTCTTTGTTTGTTTTGATTCCAGGGTTAGGGTTAGGGGTAGGGTTATTGGGGTTGCTGCGGGTACTCCGTAATATGTAGTTCTCGATGTGACGTGCATTGATTATGGCTTGTGTGGCTTGTGTGGCTTGAATGCTGCCAGGCCTTCATGGATTTCACCAATCGAATACAGAAGGTTCCGCAATGAGCAGGCGAGAGCCCAAGAGTTCAAGACAGACCAGGCAATTACGACCCTGGTTATTTTAGGAGCCACCTCATCAAGATTTCACTCCGTCATTGGAGATGCCCTAGCGTTGGGCCACTTACCGCGTCAAACCCCCCTGAAATGCGCTTCCTTAGTTGCGTCCTAAGTTGGAGTTACTCCTTGCTGTACGGCGTACTCGTAGTTTTTTCCTTGCCAGAAAATACCAATCTCATCGAAAAGGAGTCTTCTTCATTTCTATTCTCTTGTCTATCCTTACTTCACCTTTCCTGCGAAAAAGGCCAATTGTTCATTTCGTCTGACCTCGCGAGTACCCTTCGATTCATTCTCACATCTTTTGTCGCATCACACGAGCGACACCTTCACCATGAAGATCCGCCAACCGCACACCCTTCTTCTCCTCTTACCCTCACTCGCCCTCGCGGTTTCGATTTCTTCAAGTTCCAAAAATAAGCAGTCCGTCGATTACCGCGTGTCGCATGATGCATCATACTACGATGACGATGCTCTGTCGCTGGATGCTGCCCTTGGAAGCAGCTCCAAGTCCAAACTAGATGTTGGCACCAAACTCGCCCCTGTAGATGGCGTCGATGGCGTGCCTCACGAGGGTCCGTTCGTCACTCTCTCCGATAAAACCTCCAAGAAAGGGAGGTCATCCCTCGCCGCTGACGAAGATGCCTCTTACACAAAATCACGCTCAAAAACCCGTCCTGCCGATGACTCGAACGACGGTGTCATGGACGATCCAAACAGAAAACTTCCCAAACAAGGCACTACCGGCACTGAAGGTGGCATCAGTGAAAAGACTGCTGCTCGGCTAGCTAAGGAGGGCAGGACGGGCGAGAAGGCTGAAAACGTTCCCGAGACGCCAAAGGAGAAACCCCCGTCACCACACCCCGAGATAGACGCATCACATTCTGACAAGGAGCTGAAGAAAGAGAAGGACACGACCAAGTCTGACAGCTCGGACGACAGCGATGATTTCTCCGGACTTGAGGTTCGTCTGCTGCTTTCAATTCTCCTAAAGTACATTGTTAAATCCAGGTAACTGACATTTACTCCGCAACAGAAGCCTTCCGATCTGCCCGATAAACTTCATGATAACCCGAACCCACTTCCTCATTCTGCGAATAAAGACCATTTGGATCTCAGCAAGTCGTCCAAATCGGGATCCAAGACCTCAACCTCCAGTAGCGAGCCCAACGATGGTCTCATCCAGCCCTTCCACTCCTTCGTTCTCTCTCTCACCATGATCCTGGTCTCCGAGGTTGGCGACAAGACCTTCCTAGTTGCAGCCCTCATGGCCATGAAACACGATCGCATCCTGGTCTTCACCGCGGCCTTCGGCGCCCTGTTGGTCATGACAGTCCTATCTGCGGTGTTGGGACATACCCTGCCTGCCCTGATCCCCAAGCGCTTGACCTCTTTCCTCGCTGCGGGCTTGTTCTTCGTCTTTGGTGCCAAACTTCTTCGCGAAGGGATGGGCATGGATCCTAACGAGGGTGTATCAGCCGAAATGCAAGAAGTAGAAATGGAACTGCAGGAAAAGGAACATCAATCCTCGAAGGGCAGACGATCTTCGGTGTCTCCGTATACTCTAGAGATGGGTCTTAACAACCACGACCGTAAGCCACGATCCCAGGGCCGGTTCCCAACCCCGCCTCGAAGTGCCTCGACATCGCCAGGCCGTAGTCTCTCCCCAGCGCCTGGCGCTTTGGCCGGAGTATCAGCTGGACTCTCCAACCTTTTCTCGTTGCTTCTGAGCCCGGCTTGGGTGCAAACATTTGTCATGACATTCCTGGGCGAGTGGGGAGACCGAAGTCAAATCGCTACTATTGCGATGGCGGCTGGTCAAGACTACTGGTGGGTTACACTGGGTGCCATGGTCGGTCATGCTTGCTGCACTGGTGTTGCGGTTATCGGTGGTAGAGCTATTGCTGGCAAGGTCAGCCTCAAAGTTGGTGAGTGAATTCCCACAGATTATTTATTGAACTAGATGTATGCTAATTTATGGACAGTCACCATGGGAGGTGCAATTGCTTTCCTTGTTTTTGGATTCATCTACCTAGTTGAGGGCTTCTACGCCTAGCCTGGGACTGGCCAGAAACTCTGATATCGACGCCTACATGACGCTTTACGATTAAAGAGAACCAATCGGTGGCTGGCAGGCGTTGTATCACTTTGCTTTCACGGATTAGAGACGAGTGCAGCAAAATCAGCTCAGCGGGCGTTAGGATTGGGAGTGTGTCATTGGGTTTTCTCCCTCTACTGGCAACTTGCCATGTACAACAAGTGCGCTTTACATATATATAATGGCTGCTGGCAGGAAAGATGTTTCGACTAGATTCTGTCATTGCGGCATGCATGGTCGGTGGAGTTTTGGGACATGTGTAGGTTAGGGTTTCAATTTGTCCCTGCGGGTGTGTAATAGAGGAGCTGACGGGTCGAGCTTGAAATGGCCTGTAGAAGCAATAAGTTGCGAGCAAAACCATGTTATCATCTGGGGCCGTGTCTCGATACTGACTGATTTCTGAGGGGTTGGCGAATAGAATCTGACTATGATCATTTGCTCGCGTGAGCTCCATTTGGTACTTACTCATCCCCGGTTTCGGTACTGCCTGATCTGTCTCCACGAATTTTTGGTGCAGTTAATTTGGTCGTTTGTTGGTTTTAGTGTGAGGGTTTCCGCATCACACCCCCGTAACCCCGCATTCAGACAGCTACATCTAGCTGCCCTCTCTCCAAAGAATTGAGGTAGGTGCATATTGTGTATGCACGTCCACGTAGGGGGGGTTGAACGGCGGTAGCTCAAATACCTGTACGGTAGAATAAATAGATCGGCGGTTCGCAGCTAGGCGGATGCCAGGGGAATTTTGAATACTGTCCTGCTTGCCTGTGTGTCTGTTCCTTGGGCTCAGTTGCTTCGGGACATTGATCTTGAGAATCTTGGGTTTGAGAGATTGCAGAGTCAGGGCCAATTGAGTTGTCAATTCAGTGATTCATACTTCGCTCGTTTTGTCGACTTGCTTGTAGGCAAGGAAGTTTCTTCCCTGCCTTTTCGGTGACCGGTGTGTTCGTTCACGAACACCAAGAGACATTGCGAGACGCAAATTGCTCATGTAGAGAGATAGCTCCCACATATTATTATCACGAGAGCAAATTCCAATTACACGACGTCCCTTTTCCCTTTGTTTCACACCAGTTAGCTAGATCGGCAACCCGGAATTCCCAATTCGACCATACCAGCCCAGCCCACCGAGCGGGAAAGCCGACCTAGTCCACCCTCTCAAGCTACCAACCTACCTCCTTACCTTCTATAGTAATCCTCCGTCCTCTCCCCACCTCCACTAAATCCAAATTCTAGAATCTCAAACCCCCAGAGAGAAAGAAAAGAAAGCAAAACAATGTGGACCAGACCACACCCAGCGTTGACACCCAAGTCCCCAGCGGGCGGCTCCCAGCTGCACCCTTTACACCCGCAGTCACCACCGCCGGCTCCGGGCTCGGACGCTGTCTTGCCGATGCGGCCGCGCGTGTACACGATCCGTCAGCCGTACGCCGGGCGACGCGTCGCGCAGATCGTCAAGCTCAAGCCTGAATTTGTGGAGCGGTATAAGGAGGTTCATGATAATATCTGGCCTGAGGTTTTGCAGCAGATTCGGGGTGAGTTTGGCTCATTCGTTTTTTGGTCTTCGGAATTGAGTTGGGCTGAAAGCTGGAAGGGTGCTTTGGGATGGGCGAGGAGCTTACGATTATGTGCCTATTGACCACAAGTACAATTGCTAACTCTCGTTAATTCAGTTTGTAACATTCGGGACTGTGAGTTGCGTCTTCTCTTTCGTGCACGGTGATCACATTGGGCACGTGTGCTCATGCTTGTGTGATGCCGCTGCGCTTCGGCCATGTGGACGACTCCCTCAGTCTCGTGGCGCATTCATAAGCCTATGACCATTGATGCCAAGAGCAAGTGGGTTTTATCATAAGGATATGACTGACAATGCGAGAACAACAGACAGCATATTTCACGATCCAGGTACGGGCATCCTCTTTGCTTCGTTCAAGTACGTGGGGTACGACTATGCCGGCGACATGGAGCGCATGCGCGAAAACCCCAAGGTTAAGGAGTGGTGGGCTATGACGGATAGTTTTCAAGAGGTAAGGAAGGCACTTTTCTTTTCTCGCATGTTTGGCTTCAGCGAAGCAAACGCTAATGTTTTATTTCACTAAATCTAGAGCCTGGTGCCCGGTGCAACAAGTAGTGAGTCAGGAGAGCCTGCATGGTGGAAAGGTATGGACGAAATGTTCTACGCTCCATGAGGGTGCTGAGGGTCGTAAAAGGTTAGGTGAATGAAAAGAAACAGATTACAATCACACCACAAGATACCACCTTTGTAAGCATTGTTGGGGGGTAATGTTTCGATCCAGATCACATTATTACGACTTTGATAAAACATCATGAGCGATCAACCTGTTAAGCCCAATTTCTCGGAGGATAGCAACTCGATGCATCAGATTGGCAGCATCGAGTATGGCTTATATAGAGTCGAAGGTGGCCCGTGCGCTCTGCCGGTGTCAAAGCGCTACTACTTTCGAGTAGAGTGTCAAGAGTGTAATTTCGCAGACACTGGTTGATATGATATCTCATCACCAACATCTACCATCAAATTACTGCAATGACGTGGCATCAAGGCCGAATCTCTAGGATTGGGTATATAAACGGGCGAAGTCTGTCGTCGTATAAACGCTGCTCATCATAATTTGTGACCAGCTACCTTCGCAGATACGCAAAGTCAAGATGGTCAACTTTACCTCCCTACCGCCTGAGATCACGAGAGAGATCATCAAACTCGTGCTCGAAGGTTGGCCTGGAGGAGCCTCCGTCTGTGCCTCTGTGTCCCGCCAATGGCAGTACCTTGTAGAACGGAAGAACTTTGCATTCTTGGTGTTGAACCGATCCCGTCTAGAGTCTTCGCAAAAAATAATGACTCCGGCTCGACAAGCATTCGTCAGGCTTCTACATCTTGAGTTAGAACTACCGGAAGAGAAAATGAACGCAAGCCTTGAAGAGCATGATCTAGAAGGCCAGCTTCTCACTGGTGCTGTCATTGAGTTCTTCAAAGTGCTGAGTAGCTGGCGACTTCCCCCCGCAGACTATTCACAACGATCAGGCGTGGACCTTATCATCCACATCTATAGCCCAAGGACAACTAGCCTCTGGCATAGCCCAGAGACGGCGCTTGTCTGCAAGAATGCGTTGTCGGCCATCCCCGAAAGTGCGAGCTCTCAGATCCCGGAATTGCCGTGGGTTGGATCATTCACACTGCTTTCGCGTGGAGGCATAGCCCTCGTCGACCTTCGAACCATTGATCCAATCAGCTGCAGCATCATAGCTTCGAGGCTGCCTAACATTCATGAAGCCTCCCTCACGATGCACGAGAGTGAAGACCTAGACACGTTCACACGCCAGTTGCGACGGGAATTGTTTGCAAGATACATCGATAATCTCCCGCAAAGCCTCCGCCATCTAAATATAGACTACGAGTCTTATCAATCTCCCTGGCACTACCTGCAAGACGCATGTCCCCAGCTATACACTGTGAAGCACGAGGCAGATCCTCTCAGTACCGCATTAGGCGCCGTATCACAACGTCTCGAGACCTTGGAGATCCATTCCGGACTCTCCGTTGATAGCAGCGTGTTCTGGCCGGCTCCCAGCCTTCCTTCATCGATAAATGACAGCGCTCTCTACTGGCCCCGACTCAGGAGCATCTGTATCCAGGCATCCATCATTTCGCCCTCCGGCGCATTCCTCTTCCAAGCGGAGACAGCGGAAACGGCAGTTCAACTCCTACCAGAGCCACGCCTTGTGCGATTACCGGGATGCTTCTTCCGAAGCGCTCCAGACGACAAGTACATGAACGAGTACTCCCTAGCAGCAGCCCGGGCAGCGGCTCACATGCCCAAGCTGAGGCATCTCGAGACTTACTGGTGCGAGTGGAAGATCACCGAGATTCGCTGCTCAATCACATACGATAATCCGAAGGGGAGCTCGGCCCCGACGTTAAGGTGTGTTAGCGACCCGTTGCTGAACCTGACGGATGAGGTGAAGGATGCGTGGCAGGCTGTTGCTCGGGCTCATCGTGGCGAAGGCACGGTTTTGGAATTACATCTTGAACAAGATGGGGAGCTGAAGAAGAATCGCGATTTCATGAGGGAGAATGGGTTGTTTCAAACTGGGAGCCTTCGTAATAGTAGTTGAGCAGGGCATTGAGTGCGGTAAAAATGGACAGATCGATCAGGACAACTCGACGCCTCAGAACTAAACTTTATCTTCACTCACATCATCTTCATTACCAAGAATAGCTTTTGTCGATCGCTCTTGAATGCGCTCAACTTTGAACAGCGGTTTACTCGGCGCCTAGTAACTTATCCACTCCGTCGGGACGGATCCTATGACTAACTCTGGAATGCATTCATGCAAGTATCCACAACGGCGGCAATGCACAAACCAACGACGAGATCGGCCAAACCTCGCACGCTCACATATATATAGAATATGCTCTTCTTGGATGGACTCTTTCCTACAGGCCTATGCAACACTCTCAACGGAGTAGCTCCCGACCCGAAATGGCTACCCCCACCCCAGAGCCCACGATAACTGAAAAGGCACACTCGAGCGATGGTCCAACAGTTGTCCAAGAGCAGGAACAATATTCCATATTCACACGAACGGAAAAACGATGCATCGTGGCAATAGTATCATGGGCATCCTGGACCTCTAACCTCAGCGCCTTCATCTATCTACCAGCGCTGAAACCATTGGCGGATGCCTTTGACGTATCTGTGGGTCAGATCAACTTGACATTGACAGTGTACATGGCTATTGCCGCTGTCGCACCTATCATTGTCGGTGATGTGGCCGATGTACTTGGGCGACGACTTGCGTATTTCGGCACACTGAGCCTCTTCTTCTTCGCTTGTGTCGGGATAGCTCTCGCGTCTAGCTACAGCGAGCTACTTGGGTTGCGTGCTCTACAGGCTCTGGGGCAATCTAGCATTATCCTCGTTGGTTATGGTGTCGTTAGTGATCTCGCTTCCCCGGCTGAGAGGGGCTCCTTTATGAGCTTCGTCTCCTTTACGTGAGTGTACTTAATATTCAAGATCCCCAGCCAACGACAGACAGGCTCTGCAGCTAGGTACTTACCCATCTGCCAGGATAACCGTTGGACCGAGCGTAGGTCCAGTGCTTGGAGGTGCTCTCTGTTTTGCTGCGGGGTGGCAGTGGATATTCTGGTTTCTAGCTATCAATGGGGGTGTCTGTCTTGTCTCCGTGTTCTTCCTGCTTCCTGAAACTAGTAGGACTATCGTCGGCAATGGATCACTCATCCCGCCTCCTCTACTTCGACTCCCAGTGCCACTTGCTTCTTACTGTCGCCACTGGAAGGAGAGTAGTGGCGCACAGGTAGTAGAGCGTCTCCGGATTCCCAATCCCTTGAGATCATTACGCATCCTCCTCCGCAGGGACAATGCTGTTGTCGTCCTTTCTTGGGGTCTCATGTATACCGTATACTCATGGTAGGTGGTTTTGAAACATGAATACCATCCCCAAAAATATTTTTCAGCCTACTGGGGTACTAGCACTTACATATACGGTCGCATAGCCTCATAGCTACCACCTCCACGCTCTTCATCGAGGTATACAAACTCAATGAGATAGAGACCGGAGTTAGTTATCTACCACTTGCTTTAGGCGGCACAGTCTCAACATTCTTTTCGGGGTGGCTCTTGGACAGAGCATATAGACGAGCACGTGAAAGGCTCGGCTTATCTACTGACAAAATTCGTGGTGATGACCTCGACACATTCCCTATTGAGAAGACAAGAGTTCAGGTCATCTGTCTCCCCATGCTGGTTATCGCAATTTCTACTATAGCTTATGGCTGGGTACTACAGTCCCATGTGGTGCGTTCCCAAAGGCCAAAGGCGTCACAACATTTGATCGGTGCTGACGTAGCAGTTTCGCAAAGCATATCGCAGTCGGCCTCTTGCTTCAGTTCATCATCGGCTTCGCGTTACAGTTCAACTTCAGTGTGAGATTAGGACTGATACTTTCTCGGCTTGAGAATCAAGAACCTGCTAACACAATCTACTTCAGAGCTTCAACACGCTTCTTGTGGATATCAACCACCGATCTCCATCATCGGCCAATGCTTCAACGAGTATTGTTAGATCCGCATTTGCCGCTATAGCAGTAGCCTACATAGAAGACCTCTTCAATGCCGTAGGGATTGGCTTTTCTTTCACACTCATAGGAGGGCTCTGCATCATTAGCTTAGCATTGCTGTTTATTGAGTATAAGAAGGGGTTTTCTTGGCGAACGAAGCTGTAACCAACGGCGGCAATCCTAAATCTGAATAATGGTTCCTTATTGAAGCTTGATAGATGACCAGAACCAGGGTCTTGCGATCTGGCCCTCAAACCTATAAACTTGCTATTTTAACGTTAGACCTGCGCGTGCTGAATAGTTACACTACAACACCTGCTAGTACATCGTATGTTTCTTGAATGCCCGTCACACTGATATCCTTCAAGGGGTCATATCTCTCTAAGCTCTCAAGCGGTGCGTACTTTTCACAGAGGTAAAGCATATCGTTGTATGCTCTGCATGATTCCTTCTTGTTAGCAACAGTCACAAGTGGTATGGCAGCAACCTGAAACTCACAGTTGTCTAGACACACTGCCTCTATGACCCGCCGAATCACAAATCGCTGCTTTGATCGAGTATAGCCTGTTGCGGTCGTCGAACTCTTCTACCGGTTCCGACGGTTCCATCTCTTGTTGGTATGCGAGCATATACATAGGCGAATTGAAATGTGTTGCCCATCTACATCGCCACGTGCCCATCTCAATCTCGTGATGAGCGTACATACACTCATCGAAATCAAATATGATGACCTTTCCAGTTTCCATGTCAGTGGCCACATTGCCTTCCCAAAGATCACCATGAACTAGGGATGGCTTGATACTACGACCATTGCTTTGCAAGGCCCCTAACAGTTTCGGGATCACGCGCTCCAGGAGCTGGTTGCATGCCGTTTCAAATTCGGGCCAGGGACCGTTGACCTCGTTGTCGAGCCTGAGGAGATCCTTCAACAGGTGCGAAAACTAGGCTGCCCAGCTTTTGCTCCAGTGTTCAATACGATCCAGGTTCCCCCGCCCCGTTACAATGGGATATCCGAACATTCCGTTAGGCGACTCGGATTTCCGATGAAGCTTTGCCATCAGAGAGGCTAGGTCAGCGGGATCTGGAGGCGTCTGAGTGTCCATGTCATGGAACTCTTGAACATAAAAGTGTGTTAAGCCGTGATACGCGTCCTCATACACCCCTTTGCCAACTGGGCACGGGCCATATTCTGGCACATACGATACTATCGCGCTTGCCGAGAAATGTTCAGCTCCAACATCGCTTTTCGCCGTTTTCCCAGTTGCGCACTGAGATCTCAGCTTTTTAATGACCTTGAAAGTGAGTCAGACCAGGGATGTACCTTAACGAAATATCGCCTGGGGGTTCCATCAGCGAGCAGCGTGTTAAGTTTAGCAGTTCGTGACCAAGCCGACAAACCCCAGGGCTCAGCTGACACCACCGTCGTGCCTTTTGGCAGCACTGAGAAAGTTAGAATTTCTGTAACGAAGCGGAGGTTTGATCGATGATACCGTCAATAATTGCTTGGTCCACGATGAACCCCCCTTCAATAGATTCAATTGGTGCCATCCTTGTCAGTGAACAATTCGACCTGGGAGATAATCAAGAAAATTAATGTATCCAATCAACCGGTATTGTTTGATTCTTCAACGAAGTTATCACAGATTAGAACGGAAACTCCAAGGAGTGTTTCAGAAGCAGGGGATGGTGTTCATATGACACAACTTCAGCTGATTTCTCAAACCCACACTAATAATACACTGAAGACGATCAGAACATCTGCTCAGTGCTAAGAACGGGTAAATGCAGGTTCGGTATCCCAAATCACCAACAGTTCGCTGCTTTGCAGGTGGTCATGCAGATCATGAGCGCGACCGAGCCTTAAAGCCAATCAAACCAAGTGACTAGCCGCCGTTGACGAAAGCCGCCCCCAAATGGGTCAAGGATTCTTTCTAATAGGCAGCATTTGTCAGAATGTGAACAGGGTGCTCTTATTCAAGATGCTTAGGCTCCATTGCAGTTATCGTATGTTGAGCGGCCTAAATTGAGAGACGGTCTTCATCTGCGACCTTTTACCATTAGATCTAACGCCACAGTCACGCATCACCCTTAGCATGATCCTCGGCATTTACGTGTATGGTTGATCAACCATTTTCTTTCCTCATACTTGAAGGAGCCCCTAACGAGAATCAACCCCGGGCTTGTAATCATGGTATGTATGTCGTGTGTACTTCATCAGGCCTCCTACTTGCGACTGACCATAGTTCCATAGTTCAAAAAGGTTACAGCATGGCGATCAAAAAAAGAGACAAATATTCAAAGTGTTCGGCCTCTCTCAAGCGTAACATCCTCCAGTAGTGAACCTTCCCACTCATTGAGTTATCCTAGCAGCGATGTTGTCCGTGAGAGTGCAGACACCGATGCTGGACCTCTTGGCCTCAATGTTGTGTATACACCCGACAACTCTCATAAGGCCGATATAGTGTTCATTCATGGCCTTGGAGGCACAAGTCGATGGACATGGTCAAAAAACCGAGATCCTGAGTTGTTTTGGCCTCTGACGTTTCTCCCTTTGGAGCCAGACCTATGCCTAGCGCGTATACTTACATTTGGGTACAATGCATCGCTTCGCAAGAGCAGCAGTGTCGCTACGTCAGTTCTTGACTTTGCAAAAGACCTGTTGTTTGATTTGAAATATGCCAAAGATCGAAATTTAGAAGATCTTGCGATGGGGCGAGTCCCCCTCATATTCGTTGTTCATAGTATGGGCGGTCTTATTGTGAAGGAAGTATGCATAGACTACCTTCCATGTTCTTGACTAACCTCCTTCTCAGAATCACGCTAACATTAAAAAGGCTTACATGCAAGGCCAGCATGACCCTGAATACGAAGCAATCATCAAGGCCGTGTGTGCCATTACTTTCATTGCAACGCCACATCGGGGCACAAATCTAGCTCAAACACTGAATCGCATCCTCGATTCAACGGTTGTTACCAACTCCAAGCAGTACATCACCGACTTAGTCAATAATTCTCTCACTCTTCAAAAACTGAACGAGCAGTTCAGACACATTGCCCCCAAGTTAGACATCGTGTCATTTTATGAGACGCTACCAACTTCAATCGGGATCAAAAGCGCCAGAGTAGTTAGTGTACCCTTTGATGAAATTGTATCTGAGTACTAACAGAGAAGCCAAGATGGTACTTGAAAAAGAGACATCTGTTCTTGGCTACCCAGGCGAGGTTTCCAAAGCCCTGAACGCAGACCATCATGGTGTTTGCAAATACGAGGGGCCTCAAGATCCAAATTATATTACTATGCGAAATATCTTGAAGTCTCTAATGAGTAAGATAATTTCGAAAAACAACGCTACAAGACCAGAGCTTTCCGATCGGCGCGCCTCACTCCATCTGAAACAACAGCTTGCCCTTCCAGAACTACCGAATACGGATTACATTATTTTCAGAGATCGATGGACACAAGGGACGAATGACTGGATCAATCATGACAAAACCTACCTAGAATGGCGCAATGAGAGACACCAAAAGCCTGGAATACTATGGCTTGTCGGAGATGCGGCAACTGGGAAATCAGTCCTGTCTTCCTTCGTGGTGAACAGCCTCATTGAAGAGAGTTATCAATGCCAATACTTCTTCATAAGGTATGGTGATCGGCTGAAACGCACGATAAGCCTGCTGCTTCGCTCTATTGCATTCCAAATGGCGCAGACACTGCCGGGACTAATGGAAAAGATGACACACCTTGTGGAAGAAGCCTTGGATCTCGAGAGTGCCGATCCCAGGATAATTTGGGAACGCGTTTTCAAGTTTCTGGTATTCAAATCGGACCTACACACTCCAGTCTATTGGGTGATTGATGGTTTGGACGAAAATGAGGACCCTCGTGGACTGGTAAGGCTCCTCTTCGATATCTCAACTTCGTTTCCTATTCGGATATTCATAACGTCTCGCCAAACATCTGAGATCGCTTCTGCGTTTCAACGTCCTCCACGGCACGTAAAGCTGGTGACTATTGAGTTTGAAGGACACCTGGAGGATCTACGGCATCATGTCCAGTCGGAATTACGGATTGCAGGGACTGAAGACTTTAGAAGAGATGTCGAGGACCGAATCATCAAGAGATCGCAGAATAACTTTCTGGTGAGTGTACCTCCTGTTTTTCCTCTCTAAAACTATTACTAAACTGCGTAGTGGGTTCGCCTTGCCGTGGATAGAGTAAATCAGTGTCATGTCTCAACAGATGTGGACGCTGCTCTGGAGGATTTCCCGATCGGCATGGAAGCTCTCTACAATAGAATGGCAGCGTCTGTCACGGAGCTTCAAAACTCTCGAGATAGAGCTCTTGCAGTACGCATCTTACAATGTGTTAGCTGCGCCCTCCGCCCACTATCGGTTCATGAGCTCTCACAAACGCTGGGTGATGACGCGCAGCATGTGTTAGACCTTCCACGTGCGATAATCGACATATGCGGCGGATTCATTGTTATCGACCACGACGGAAATGTGGCTATCATACATCAAACAGCCAGGGACTACCTCCTACACGGTTCCGGGATGGGCCGCCCATTGAACGTTTACCCAGAAGAAGCCCATAAACAGCTGTTCCTGGACACAATGAAATGTCTCATGTCAGACAACCTAAGGATAGGATTGGCTCGCCCTCAAAGGCCAGTTTTCGTAGATTATGCCTCGGAGTTCTGGTCGATACATCTACTCCATGTCTCACATGATGATCGCGAGTGCGCGATGGTCTTGAGAAAATTCCTCGAAGGGAGATGTGCTCTGACATGGATTCATGCACTGGCCTCGGGTGGGAAACTGCGAGCTATGATCCAGGCATCCCGTAATCTCTCGAGGTATGCCTCAAAGAGAGCCAGACGGGATACTGGAGCCGGGATCTTTGAGCAAGAATTCCTTGACAATTGGGCTGTCGATATGCTGCGAATCCCTGGAAAGTTCGGGCACATCTTGCGACGGAAACCAGACTCGATTTACACATTCATCCCTCCATTCTGTCCCAAAAGCTCCCCCGTATACCAGCAATTCGGAAAGCAGGATGGATTGGCGATAAATGGACTTTCAACTGAGAAGTGGGACGATTCACTTGCTAGGATGCACGTGGGAAATTCCATCATGTCCTCCATTGAGGCTGCCGGTCCCATGGTTGCTCTCCTGAACTCTACCGGAAGCGTATCGTGCTACGACTCTCTGGACTTTCGTCAACTTCCCACGAGTCCATTCGACCATTGTGAGCGAGTGATGAAAATGCAACTCAATAACAATGCTAGCTTACTAGCCACTTACGGCTATCGCACTCTCAAAATATGGAAAATCGCATCCGGGGAATGCATTTTAACCGTTACGAGCATTGAGTCTAAGACTAAGCCGTTGTCAATGCTCTTTAGCGAGAACGACACCACGCTTATGGTAGGAACCGACGATAAGCGTATACGCTCTCTTGCTTTGGACGAACCTGAACCGGAATGGAGAATTGTGGCAGAGCTGGAAGAAGATGAGATTGAGGATCAGTATACTAACTCAGCAAGTAACATGGCGCTTAGTCGTGATGGTACAATGGTCGCGGTGGCATACCGTCGTTACCCTGTTTCGGCCTGGGAACTTGACGGACCTCTGCACATAGGGCTCTGTAGGCGAACAAATGAGGACACGGCGATTCGAGAAGTGAGGGATATCCGCTGGCATCCTCACAACTCTAAACTTTTCGGTTTAAATTTCGAAGGAAACGTGTTTAAATGGGCGCCATTCAACGACGTCGTCGAGGAGGTTCCCACCGGTGCGACCAAGTTCTGTCTCAGTAGAGACGGTGAGCTTCTAGCTACTGGTGATGGCCATGGAAGGATCAAGCTTTACACGACGGCTGGATTTGCTTTCTTGTACCAGCTGGTGTCTCAAGATGCAGTGTTCGGCTTAAGTTTCAGTCCCGATTCTCGAAGATTATATGATATTCGCGGGTACCAAGGGAATGCCTGGGAGCCCAGCGCGCTGGTAAAATTCAAGGCAAAATCGGATGCTATGGCAGACTCGCCCAGCGAATATAATGCATCTCTTTCAACTGGAATGTCTCTTGCCAACCTTGGGGCAGTCGATCCAGTCACAGCTCTTGCCGAGTGCCCGAACAGTGATCTCTTCTGCAGCGGATCAGCCCGGGGCGTAGTCAGTATTCATGACACGCGCCATGGCAAGATCACCACCGCTTACACCTCTCGGGCCAAGTTTTCAATATCTCAGATCGTATGGAGCAGTGACGGGAAATTGTTGTGTTTCACGGATGTTACCAAGCAGATCACACTGATGTCAGTCACATCTGCCTCAGACAAAGCGGATCTTGAAGTTGATCAAGTCGCCGTCATCCCCATGAGGAAATATGCCTCAACCCCCATTTCTCAGCTTCTGTTTCAACCTAATGGAAACCGAGTGCTCGTTTGCGTTTCGTCGAAGATCCACTCAGTCTCACTGAAAACCTTCTCAGTGGAAAACACCGCAGAAATAACAGACAACCTGGTTCACCAATGGATGATCCATCCAGGAGAATCATCATTAATATTGGGACTTGGGCCATCCAGTCTTGTAGTCCTTGATTGGAACTTGAAAGAAGTCTCGAAAGGCCTTCTATCACCCGAGCCTCAGGACTCAATAGCCCAATCTGATGAGGGGACATCATTCTCCATTGATAGAGTCATCCCTTCTCACGATAACAAGCACATCCTCTTGCAGCTTGTTCACGCGAAACAGAGCTCTCGTAATAAGTTCTTGTTCCTAGGAACAGATGCCATCCCCATAAGGAAAGCATTGCAAGACGAAAATGAAGACCATGTTTTTACAATACAGCTCAAACATATTGACGCAGAGGTGTCATCCCACATCATGACAGCCCTCTCTTTCCTCAAGGGAGATCGCCTTGTTTTCATCTCCAAGTCGTTCTCGGTCTGCTCGGTGCGCTTCTCTTGGACGACGAGTGGAGATGAAACCTCTTCTTTATCCAAACCCCTCCCTCAAGGCCAAGGCTTACGGCCCCCAGTACTGCACAGGCGACGAAGCTCGATAGGGGATGCGGGAATACTCAAAGAGTTGTTCGCTTTACCTGGAGATTGGATAAGCCAAGACTGTCTCGCTATCTGTAAAGTGGTATTACCCGAAAAAACTTTCTTATGCCCACATAATGGCGATGTCGCGATGGTGCGATGTTCGGCGCTAGCTTAGGAGGACGACAGATAGAGCTTGTATATATCTCAGTGTTGGCGACAGAGTGCCATATGCATATATTCATACATAGGCAGTAGTAACATACAACTCCACCTCACGAGATGATAGTGATTGAAACTCCGTACCTCGCCCGTGGTCGAAATTGTTGAATCCCAAGGGTCTTGAAACTAACCTCATCATGCCATGTCGAGCACCACATCACCGCCAACTCCCAAACAAACCACCTAGCACGCCTTTACCTCCTCCCTTCCCTCCCCCGCCGCCAATTCTCCTAGCCTCAGTTCTCACCCACTTCTCCAAGAACGAGCGATCAGTCAACTTCCTTCCGTCCATAACGCGAGATTCCAAGCAAGGCTCTTCAGCATCGAAAGCGAGCAAAGTCGGCACAGCCGTGATCAAATTCGTCATCGCCAGACCATTGATGTCCGTGCCTGCGGACACTATCCAATATCACGACGCAGTCAGCAATCACTCCCACTGCACATCTGAGGGTATCCGCCGCAAAGGTTCATAAGTAGGACGAGAAGTCGCCCCGGGACCAGATTATGACACTCGCGCAAGGGCAATAGATGAATGTGGAAACGCGATATTTACAAAAATGTAGGTAAGCACTTACTGATATCCGGCGCATCAAACTGAACCTCGCAAAACGCAACACCTCCTTCCGCCTCACCCACCCCGGACTCAATTATCGAGCGAAGCAGCGGCGAGACAGACTTGCAAGTCGGACAATAAGAAGTCGTCCACAGCGTCAAGAGCGGCGTGCGCGCCGAGGCCGAGAGGATCTGATAGTTATGGAGGTCTTGCGCACGGCGGACGCTGAGGTGTCTCTTGTTAGCTAACCACCTGGGCTGAAGAATGATGTAGATTGATGACTTTTATCTGATTTGATCGGGCTCGCTGTTGACGTGAGATGGTTCTTGTTGCAACTATGCTCACTGGGGCAGCGTGATGCTCGATCATACCCGACTTCAGCGAGGGGGGGGGGGGGGGGGGGGGGGCAAAAAAAAAAATTAAAAAAAAGACCCCAAAAAAAAAAAAAATAAAGGGGAAAAAAAAACCAAAAAAAAAAAAGTGTTAAAACACCCCCCCAAATTTTAAGTAC
>MU388926.1:0-144106 GCA_022578795.1 Xylariaceae sp. FL0255
CCACTCTAGGATTCCCGCCCCCCCCCCCCCCCCACCCCCCCAACCCCCCCCCCCCCCCCCCCCCCCCCCCCCCCCAACAAAAAAAAAATAAACGACTTGTTGCCGTCACTGGAAGGCACAATGTCCCGCGATATGGCCGCAGCCTGTGCATGACGGCTTTCGAGATTGGATGCTGTGCCTAGTGCCGGTCCAGGGGTTTGCACGATCCTAAATGTCGGAGTCAACGGTGCCTGAGGCTGAGGCTGTGACCTTGTGAGAATCGTGGATGGCAGCAGTCACTCGCAGCCCGGACAGTGCGCGTTCTTTCTGAACAAACTGGTAGCCCCCGGGGGGGGGGGTTGATACCAAATCTCACTCCAGTCTAGGTCGACGAAGGTAGTGTCCCACATCGAATGGAGCGAAGGGCGGAGTAAGAAGCGGGATATTTGTACAAAAACAAGAGTTGACCTCATCCGCTTGGGGGAAACTGGTGGGCAGGTAGAGACAATGGCGGTGAATGGAAATTGTTGAATTTCGAAGATAAATGCATTTGCGTGAAATCACATAACGATGCGCCATGTATGCGGATCTAAATGCGCGACGGATTACTTTGTCTTGTCGCTATCAGGGGTCCGTAGAGGGGCTGGATTGTGACTAATTTTCCTCCGATTGATATATTCCCACATCACATCGATTTCTCTTGGTATTTGGGCCTTTCATCTTGTGACCTACCCCTCTGGTTTGGTGCAGCATGTAGGATGGAAGGATGAGTGACGGTTACAAATGAACATTCACTCCGCGGTTTTGTTACACTTCCTGCTGCGAACATCATCTTCCTAGCCACCCTCTGTAGTTCTCACAATAATGGAAAGATTTATCTCTGGTACTGTAATACATCGGCATCAGATCATCTAATCTTGGGCAGACGGCTGGTGTTCGGCACTCCAGTCGGACACTTTCACTCCAACCTGAGAGGTCTGCTTTCATCTCATTTGACGATGGTACTTATTTCTCCATGCCATTCTTTCTTGGAGGCAGTCAACAATTGAATTTGCACCTTTAGCTGCTCTCTCATCTTCCTTAAGAATGGAGTTCTTTGTAGATCTATCGTACTTGATCTTCACTTCGCTCCACCTAATCGGGTCTGATGGACCCCGTATTCCTATTCTGAGTTCGTATCTTAATCTCCTGGCAGCTACCTACTACTCTACACTGTTACTTCTTCACAAGCAATCACATTGTCACACCTGGTTGATACTACCTGAGTCCTTCTACGTCCTTAATCTCCTCTTGGGCATATTCAGCCACCTTGTCCTTCCCAGTTTGAGGCTAGGATATGGTAGCATAGCCGGGACTATAGCATGTGCAAAATGATGTCCGTAGGGGTCTAATGCAGTGGAGACTCAAAATACAGGAAGTCGTGTTCGCGCTAACTTGAATAGGCTCTAAGTGACTCCCTGCCATTGGATGTTATAGTGGCCTTTAGTGTCTAGAAAGGCTTAGCGCCTCCATTCAGAGCGGAAGGTGGCGCTAAAAGACATGAAGACGCGCTAACCACCGCGTTTTGTTGATGATCCCTGCCTGCATTGCTTTGCCGAATGCAACTGCTAAACGAATTAATTCAGTCAGTCCGTCCCCTTCACCTTCATTCATCCCTTGCAACTCTTGGACCAGGACCCCTTTCCTTCTTCTCCTAGGTTTATCGTCCCATTCACGCTTCTTCTCTACCGTCCCGTGTTTGTGAAAAGCTACATGTAGCACTAGCGAACGGCATCTCCTGATATCCTCGACTTTCCAAGTCAGGATGGAAGAGAAACGTTCAGGGGGAGCATCCACTCCTGGTGGTGGTGGGAATGGGAATGTGAGCAGTTATAGACAAAGTAACATTCCAAAGCCATCCTCCCGACTTCCCTTGCCTCGATCAAACATCCCCAATCCTTCCACTCCCACTCGCGGACTGCGTAAGATCCCGACTCCCTCCGTCGAGAATCTGCGAGCTCCTCCGTCTACCACCACATCCTCTCTCCGCAACCCGAGACTTCGCCCAGCAGCCTCGAGAGAGCAGCTCAACTCCCCCCGACCACAAAGACCCGACGCGCTTTTGACCAGCTCTCAGACTTCACAGAGAGATAGCCGAGCTAGGAACGGAAGCTTGTCCCAAGGCAGTCCCCAGCGTCCTTCTCAGAGCCAGACAGCAGTCGACAGCACCTTCAAACGACCTCTCGCTCCGAGACGACGTCCGTCCAGTCAGTTGAGCCATGCAGCCCAATTGTCCATGGCTGTCCCAGAGGATGGGCTTGTTCAAGACTCAAGCCCGACCGACTATACCTCTGAACATCCTCCCCTTCCACAACCCACAGAAGAGAACCTCACTTTCGAGTCGCTGGCCGCCAAGCCTTTCAAGCCCAGACCCTCGCTGAGTGAGAGGACAGTCCAAACTCTTTCCAACATTCCCTCCTCTCCTGCTCTCAAACGACGAGGTAGTAGCTTCTTTGAGACTGCTGGGACTAGAAGGCCACAATCAAAGGGCAGTTCCGTTTCACGTCCTGGGTCCAGCTATCAGTCAGATGAACATGGCAGACCTCAGTCTCGACCGGGCTCAAGTTCCGATCCTTTGGACACGGATAGTGACCATTTCAGAACATCAATAAGCGGCTACAAGCCCCCTCTACCGACTGTTCGCGGCACCCCAACCAAACAATCTTCTGGTTTTGGATATTCAACTACACCCGCTAACAAGGGGTTGTCGAAAACCAACCCTCGAGCATCGCTAAGCAAGGTCCCCTCTCTCAGCTCATTAAATGGTCCAATTGATCCACGATCTCCCAGCCCAATACCTAGATTCAAATCCAATACTGTCGTTACACGATCCGTCAAACCACGAGGCTCTCTCAGCGCATTGTTTAGAAAACCATCGATGCCTACGGTAAAGGATGCATCGCTTGTTGTCAGTAACTCGGCTCGCAAGGTTTCAGCTGCCTCGGCTACTTCACCCAGAACATCGGATGAGGATAGAAACCCTTCAGGCCTATCTTACGCCTCTACTGCTCCGACGGTCCATTCTGTTGACGAACAACCCCCTACATCAGCTCGCAAATCTTCTACCGCGCTTCGAGATCAAATCGCGAAGGCGAAAGCTGCAAAACGAGCGGCAGGCAGGCAAGTCTCGAGTACAGTGGCTCCAGCCACCGAGCCCTCGTTTTCTCCCACCGCCGATAATTTTGACTTCGGATTATCCGATGATCCATTCGGCCAAAAGAAGTTTGTTGATTCCAATCGCAAAGTTCTCCAGTCTCGGATCAACACTGGCAGAACGACAGGAAGGCTCAATATTGCGGCAATGGGTTTGACAGAGATTCCTGATGAAGTCTTGAAGATGTACGATCTCGATTCAACTAATGGATCGTGGGCTGAGAGTGTCGACTTGACCCGACTGGTAGCCGCCGACAACGAGCTGCAGACTATCGATGACACCATTTTCCCTGATATCGATCCCAATGATGCAGCCTTCGAAGAGGTGGACGATCGAGGTCGAATGTTTTGGGGTCTTGAGTCGGCTGACCTGCATAACAACATGCTTATCTCACTTCCATTGGGCATGAGGCGCCTTGAACTCCTCACTTCTTTGAACTTAGTAATTACTCACAGTCAAGCTGATACATGTTTCTGGCTCTGTCGGCTAATCCGTAATAGGCATCGAACAAGTTGACCAATAACGCACTTGAAACCATTGCTCAGTGCAAGAATCTTCGCGACCTCAAACTAAGCAACAATCTCCTATATGGCGCAATTGGAGATTTCTTCGTCCTCGAGAATCTCGAATCTCTAGACATACATGGCAATAACGTTTCAGCATTACCGCTCAACCTGGAAAGCATGAAGCGACTGAGAATCATTAACCTAGATGAGAATAACTTCGAGTCTCTTCCTTTCAACAGCCTTGCCGCTCTACCGCTTAGTGAGCTCACTGCGCGCAAGAACAGACTCGGCGGAACTTTGATCGACGGTCAAGTCAGAAGTCTCTCTCAGCTTCAAATTCTGGACTGCTCAGGCAACCAGTTAACCTACTTGTTCCCACCAGATTCAAATGAAAGGCTAGCGCTGCCATCGTTGCATCAACTTACAGTGTCTATGAACCGTCTTAAATCATTACCTGATATGACTTATTGGAATAATATTCTGACAATCAATGCTGATGACAACAGCATCACAGCCTTTCCCGATGGCTTTGTCAGCCGAGAGACTCTTCGACACGCTGGTTTCTCGAGCAACGACATCCGAGTGATACCTCCAGAGATCGCTCGCATGGATAGTCTAGTGATGTTAAGAATCACGGGAAACCCATTGCGAGACAAGAAATTCACTTCTTTCACTACAGAACAGTTGAAGGATGCCCTGTTGGCCAGGCTCGAACCCCTTCCCGGCAATGAAATGGGTAGCATTGAGCACTTTGCTAATGGCATCGATTCGTTTGGGACCAACACCCTTTCTTCACATGATCTTAGTACCGCTCCCCTCAAAACGGCACCAGCTGTGGCTAGAAATGATGATGACGATGATGACGAGCGTTCTGATCTGGACGATTTTGCAACCCCTCCCACCTCTGCGCCTAACTCTCCAGAGCGCGTAATGAATCGCGGCCGGTCGCAGACATTGTCGAACCAGACTTGGCCCATTAAGGCTGGTGGGATTCTGGATCGTTCCAACACGCAATCGTCATCGCTTCACCCTGTGGTATGCTCCAAACTTGCCGCCGTTGAGTCCGTGCGTGAAATTCGGTTACAGCACAACATCTTCACCCAATTCCCCAACTCTCTATCGTTCTTTAGCGACACACTCACCTCTCTCACGCTGTCAAATAATCAACTTACGGGGGAAAGCTGGTTGACTGAGCAACTCGACCTGACTGCCCTGAAAGAGTTGAATCTCCAATCCAACTTTTGCACCAGTCTGACGCCCTTGACAACCCATCTCTGTGCCCCGAACCTAGAGAAGTTGGACGTATCCCTAAACCGCATAGTTCGACTCCCCGCCCTGCGCGATATTTTTCCCAGTCTTGTGGTTTTGCTCATTTCCAACAACCGATTGGAGGAGCTCGACCCCAATGCCGTCCAAGGAATGAAGATCGTTGATGCCAGCAATAATGAGATTGCTCATCTCAACCCTCGCCTTGGGCTCTTAGCCCTTGAGCGATTAGAAGTCATGGGTAATCGGTTCCGCGTTCCAAGGTGGAACGTGCTAGAACGTGGCTCAGAGGCGACACTCCGTTGGCTTCGGTGTCGTGTCCCTGTTGCTGAAATGGCTGAGTGGCGTGCAAAAACTGGCAGCACGGAAGAGGAGTACGATGGTACCGACTGAACTGGAAGACTTTTTTGCGGTCTTATTTTATTCAGCATGGATAAATCTTTTGTCGATTCAACAAGGTCGGCACACATGATTATTCAATCGATCATGCTGGCATAGATCATTTTCATGGTTTAAAGAGACGCGAGTGTCTGTCTTGTGGTTGGAAGACGGATGGATCATACAAATGCGTGTACTATTGGAAGATATTCTTACACACGCAGTCTCGCGACGGGCGCTAGAAAAAAGCACGAATCATTCTATCATGGAGAGGGAGAGGCATCGTCGTACACGAACTTGCAGTGTACAGGAAAATCAACTCAACAATGACTCGGCGGTTTTTTGTCGTGAAGGTCGCACAGTCCTCTCGGGTTTCTACATGGCAACAAAAAGGGATGGGGTACGCGATAACAACATTGCCGTGTAGTAGCATTCCGTGCTTCGGGGTTGTACAACATCGCTGGGAAACGCGTCAGGGTCAAAACTTCCGGGGTGAGTAACAGACTAATGGGCCTAAAAACATGGAACGAATGGGAGATACACTGACCAACAAAGATGGAGGACATTGGTCTTGTACAAATACTTAGCTAGGCTATCGGCTGACCTCCTTGCTACTGTAAGCATCAATAGTTAATTCAGTAATATTGTGACCGGCTTGACTGGTACAGCTTTATGAGAGTGATTCTTCGCGTGTGGTTTCCTTGTGACTATCTGCCCACCTAGGCTACACTGTGTGGTATTTACACTGGATGAAAGTCGTGTTACCAGTCGAACTCTCTTGATTCCTTCACCTGGCTCGCTGTTGTCATGTGTGATGCAAACCGCCCAGCATATGTGGGTAGGGTGTGACGTGAGATCCCGTTTCTTGCTCTTTCCCGGCCGGCTGTCTGGTCCTGTTATCTCAGTTGTCCTACTTACCTCACACCTACCTAGGCGATTCGGCGGGCGGACGGATGTCATTTCACAGGCTGGGCTAGGAGGACTGAGTACCTGGTTTGGCCAACTGAGGAACGGGTAGATTGGAACCTGGACGCGAAATTGCTGGATGTGATTGTGCGAGCCAGGTGCGTGAGTATCTTGGCTGTCTCGTGTGCTTTTATTTCCCGACTTAATTCATACTTCAACAAATTGATCGCCCAGACGGTGCATCCAATCTTGGCAAGTGCATGACGGACTGACTCACTGTGTTATTCTCTAGGACAGGCCATAAGTCGAGTCGAGACGCCCAGCTCGGGGTAGAGATATATAATTCGGCTGGTCTCGGTGAGAAGGAAGGAATTGATAAAATCGAGGTGCGGATCCTGTTGCTTCACGCGCTCGAGATCGCAGTGATGAATGTCCCAGCCAAAGCACGGTCTGACATACTTATCGACCTATCTTGTCCAGTTCTCTACTGGTGCTGCAAATAAGATCACGACTGATCACTAAAAGTATCGTTTTCCTACTTCTTTCAATAAAGACGACAACGCACTTAGTTAGGCGAGACATAATGGCGGTTCCATCACCGCTAAGTACTACCACATTGACAACGACCGTAACGGCAATATGGTCACTGGCCTTGGCCCCTACAACCACAACGTCTCCCTCTCTTAGGCTCGTCCCGCCCTCTTCTTCTTCGCCAGATCCGACTCTGTTCTCGGTCCAGTCGATCGGTAATAAGGATTGGCCACCGACCCTGACGTTTGCGCATACACTGTCGATTCCGAACCCGAGTTCGAGCTCGAGTTGCACTGATGAGACTACCACGGAGACGAATACCGATTATACGGAATCAACAACGGACACTACTACTACTATGAGTTCTGCTATGACGGCGGCAACTTGCAACCCCTCTCCGGTCCCTGCGTCATTTCAGTCGATCCCGGGATGCGCTGTGCCTTATGCTATGTCTGATGATTCAATGAATCCGGACCCGTCTAGCAGCTGTAGCTCCGACGCGGCTCCTGACCCCATTTCAACCTCACCTCCCGGCTCCCCTTCCAGCGCACTCGGCGACAACACCAACAACATCACCACAACCCACCCCATCATAATGTCAAATTGCTGCGCCGAAGGCATGGAGATTATTTCCTACGGCGATGATTGCGGGTTGTGGTGCGCAGCGGATATTGCCGAGGGCCAGACTGTGCAGCAGTTGAGTGATTGTTTGCTTGATGCAGGTTTGGATGCAGATGAGGTTTGGTGTTTCAATGAGGGTGATACTGCAGTGACAACAGGAGGGTCAATGACGACAACGACGGGAACTGAGACTGGGACGGATGCGGCTACAATGACAATGGGAGGAGCAGGGACGACAACGGAGGCTACAGGACAAGCAGGAAGCACGGCGACTATGACGGGAAGTGTGAGTCTCCCCGACGGGGCGAGCATTATCGGGGCTGGGCTTGGAGATGATACTGGCACTACGGGGATGGAGACGGCGACAGAAACCGGGACGGGAACGAGGCCTACGGCCTCGGCTAGCTTGACTTCGGAGAATGGCGCTTACTCTCATGGTGTCACTGGAAACTCTGGTTTGGCCATTGCTCTACTTATTGGGGTCGTGATGGTGACTCTGATGCTGTAGGCATCGATAAGTTTAATTAAGTAATGATCCATTTTCAATTTCCCGGGTTTTTAGATATAAGACCATTTGTGACAACTTCGACAACGATACGATGTTTCTGCGGATCCAATGTTTAACGGAAGGGTTATTCATTCTCGGTAAGTTGAAAAAAAATTAAGAATTGATAATAGCGAGGTAATCGAAACCAAGCTCACCATCGGTACTACCAATATTTTTACTATAAAAACCTGAGCTATGTACCAGATAAAAACATCTGCTGCTCTGCAGATGGAAAAGTTACAATGATCAATGTTGGTACTAGTGCTCGCGGTTCTTTAATCACAGGCGGCCAGCCTATTCTATTGAAGATCTTTTCCCCCATGAGGACGTTTCTCCCACGAAGACATCTCCCACATGAAGGCGTTTCTCTCAAAATTGCAGAAGAACTCTCCTTCATCACATACCTGACCTCAGCACTGGGGCGCGAGCAGCAGAGCCACAGGTGTTGATAGCAGCTTTGAGAGCTTTGAATCGTTAGTGAAGATGTTTTCTGGTTGCGTATTGTTGACGCACGTGGGTTTAAGTAGACTGTGTCCACCTATGCAAGCAAGTCAGCACTCATTAAATTATCGCTATTAATGAAATCACTGCACTTCAGATGTGGATTGCACACCGTAACTACAATTCTATTGCGGACTTGAACTTCTGGCTGAAGCAGAATAGGAGTCCAGACAGATTGCTATCGAAAAAGCAATGGACCCTTGGCATCACTATCTTCATTGTTGCCATACTGATATAGCTACTACAACTGCTACGATAAAACCATTCAATTAAAACTATGCCAATACCGCTTCTATGCCTTGATACACATTATATTGCTGTTCTTTTAATTTTGAGCTCTACTAACTGGGCACCCCTTTTATAGATATATACTGAGATAACTGAATTAAATCTTTATTGATTAGTACAAGTTTAGTATCGAACTGCAGCTGTCTGCGCCATCCATTACTCCTGGTGACTTACGCGCGCGCCGCAGCGATACCCTCAACACCAAAATGCTGCCCTCGCGCCACTGGAAACCCCTCCCGCGATAGCTTCAAAAGTAGCGACGGAATCAGCTTTTGCACCTACCACAAGAACTCCTCACTGCTAGCGGCCTAGTACAAGCAATAAAGCCCCACGCCTAACCCAATTGTAGCTGCATAGTACAGCAACTACAGTTATTCCCAACACCACACCCTTGGGCGCCGCTACCCAATCTGACACTGGCGATACCCTCATTTCCGAGGAGCGCATCGCCACACCCCTACACCCCTCCGTGCCTCTCGTAAGCACAGAAGGAGCGTCGAGCAACAGCTTCAACACCTACACTAAAGCGCCCCCTACACAAAATACACTCTAAGATACCCTCACTTCTAAAGCCCATGCCCATCCACACAACACAGCCAACTCGATACAAGTGACACGCAACACAACCTACGCACTCATGGCAGTAACGCCCGGGGCAAGCCACACACCGACGCCACCCAGCGCTCTGTACGAAGTCGTACAGCTACTTTTACGGCCCGCCAGCAAGCCGTCACACAGTCTATGCCTATAGGCAAGACTAACACGCCTGTCAAGCGACAACGAGGCTGTAGAGGTAGACATAGCGCCTCCAAGAAGAGGTAAATCCAATCCGCCACCCGTACAACTCACTCACTCCAAAGTGACGCCCACAATAGCCTCACTTTCGAAGCCCTCTGTCACTTCGAAGGCACCTACATACGCCAGCACGCCCACACATGCCATTAATAAAATAAGCCTAGATAAGACAAGAGTAGGCAGCGTACCTTTAAGGTGCGCTTGCATGTATGTGTGGCCCTCGCTCACAATTGCTAGGAACATCATCAAAAAAAATTGACTATGTTGCATCACTTGACGTGAACCCGGTATGCATTCGTACCAAATAATGTTATAAAAATCTTGAGCTTTTTTCAAGCTTAGAATGAAGGCTTACAAGTAGATTGTAGTATATCTATAGTGGGGTGTGCAAAGAATAATCGATAGCACTCTGGCCAGGATATGCCTGCCTATGTTAGGTAATTTACAAGATGGACAGGGGCGGCGGCATAATTTACCCCTTCAAGAAAGGCGCAGTTTTTCCATGATCTTTTAAAACCATGCCGCTTTGAGATTTATCCACATGGCCGCAATGGTTGGCCAACCTTTTCAATTTTCTCTAGCAAATGCAGTGGGTATCCCCAGCAACAGAAACCACGGGCCGTCACCTGCTTTCTTCCACCTCGGAATGCCAGCTTCTGTCACATATCATCATCATCACCACCACCACCACCACCACCAACATCCTGTGAATATATCCGTTTGACCTTTTGCTGGCTATTAATCCGTATTCTTCTTCAAACAAAAAGTCATCCAATTCAAATGTTTCATCGCATCGCATCGCATACGCATAAGTGAAGCATTCATTCATTCCTTCAATCTGGTCTAATAAGAATTGCAACGTCGTCAGCAGCAACCCGCTCGGGCCCTGCTGCTCAGGCCGCTCGCTGTAAGGTAGACTGAATCACCAACTCTTCCTCGAGCTTCACCTCCTACGGCTTCTTGCAGCATCCCAGCTAGCTAGGTAGCTATCTGAGAACACCATTCTATTTCCCTTGGCATGTCAGTTGATAGAGAAATGACTGCCTCTCAACCCAATGGCGTCCCTGCGCCTGTCCAAGACCACCTCCCCTCCACTCCTCCCGACGCCGCGACCGCTGCAGCTCGCCCACCGACAGCACAATTCTCATCGTCGCAACAATCTCTTCCCTCCACCGAGGATCCTGCTTCGCCTAGGGATGCTCCCCCCTCCTTCAAGCCACCACAGATATCTCCACCGCGAGTCATTGCGTCTTCCTTGACGCCGCCTCCGTCTTCACAACAGATCGCCCCCAACAATCACAATCACAACGTAGATTACGCATACTCCCAGCCGACAAATCGTATCATGTCGCCGCCACCCACCACCCAGTATCAGGCCAATCATCGCGGCCGAAACAGTCCCGTCGAGTGCATTCCACCCACTCCCGACCAGATCAACAATGGCTCTGTCGAAGAGCTGAGAAGATGGCTTCAACAATCCCTCTCCCTCAACGCAAAACTCAAGTCCGAGACAGCGCACCACAAGTTGCAGTATAATCTACTTAGCATGCAGTCTGCTGAAGATGCGAGTCGCGCTAAGGTCGAGCACGACATGACTCGTCGCGAGGTCGAATACTTACTCGAAGCCGAACACTCCCGCCAAGCCAGACGAGAGCTGGATGCACGCTCGGACCCTACTAAGATTAAGTATCGTGAATTGCAGCAGGCCTTCGACAAGCTTTCTAGTGAACACAAGGCCGCCCAGCGTCACTTGAAGAATGCAACCAAGGTCATTCGACAGCAAGCTGAGGAGAAAGAGGTGCTGTCGGACGAGAACCAAATGCTTCTCACTCGCATCCGGGAGAATAGGGAACACTTCCGTATGCTCTGTAGTCCGGGCGGAGTATTCCATGGTGCACTTACCCCTGAAACTCCAAGCATGCCGTCACCTCAACAGGCTCGCACGACACCTAGGCATACGCCTCGTTCTGTGAACCGAGATATGCGCCGCGAGAACGACCCAAGCGCAGCTGGCTTCGAGGCCCTCCTGCATGCGCTAAGCCAAGACAATAGTGCTCCATCGACCCCGACGACAAATACTCGATCTGCGCCCCGTGTCCCCTTCCGGCAGCATAGGAATGTTCATTCCATGTCATCTCTTCCTACTACACCTTTTTCTCGCCCTCGGGGTAATAACCCGGCCCTTCTTCCTTCTATCGATCTGGTACCTCAGACTGAGCCCGCACAGAGATTCACTAATAACCGGTTCGCACCTCAGACACCAACACAAGTGAGAGATCCAAGGAGCCGGGAAAGTACAATATCGGCTGACGAAGACGAAGGGGATGATCATATCCAACGGCAACCTGCCCGACCACGGACAATGACACTGGAGTCTGTTGCGGCCGCTGCTCAGTCATACCTATCCCACGGTTCTCATTCCTCCTCCCAGCGACGAGGCGCCGAAGAGGAAGAAGTCTGGGAGAGTCAAGCCAGCCAGGCTGCATCGGAGATGCTGCGACGGGATGCCCGTGAGAGTTTCGAGGTTGCAAGCTCTGTCGGCTCACGCGATCCAACCCCTGGACCCATGGAGAAGTCGTTGACCAACAAGCAGCAAACCAAGCTTTACGGGCCCATTAATAAGGCTGGGCTCACGGCCGAGAAGCGAAAGTTTAGCTCGAGTTCCGACGTCGAGGAGGCTCGAAGGCAAGCATTACATGCGAGTCCCACGAAGAAGCTGCGGTATCAAGGGAACAACAGTACCAGCGCTGTTCATGATAGTCCTGTTGGTTTGGGGATACAGCCGCACCGTCGGAGGGGGTAGAAACTGCTCGACTGCTGGACGTTGAAGGAGATCTGAGAAGGGTACAGTACGAAGTCAATTTGGAATGAATGGAAGAAAATGGGGAGTTTTTGGGATCGAGGTTGGTTGGTCGGTTGCGGAGTATTTCATGGGTGTCCCGGCAGGAAATGAATGAAGGAATGAGAAATTCAAATTTGTGTATGTATTATTATACCCCTATTTGCCCTTTCTCAACAGATTTTGAGCTGTGTGGTTATGGGCATCTTCATGAGGCTTCGATGGGTTTGGGGAGGGAGCTTCAGTCGATGATCAAGTACTACATATTGTTACGTTACCGGTACAAATGATGATGATGATGATGGATGAGGCTTACTCGGTATATTAGTCTAGTTTCGATGACTTCTATGTCATTGAAGAGATAGCAAATATTATCATTGACACTACTCAAATGCACTCGAAATAGTTACTTAGGACAGCGAGCTGCCTTCATCGTCGCCACATTGTATCCTGTCATTTAGAGTAGGTAGCTTCATATTCTTGATTGGGGAATCTTCTTGCAGTTCAATCCGGACTTTCTCATTTTCTAGGCGAACCTTTTATTTCAAGGATACCCATTATTCCTAGGAAATATCGACAAAAGAAAATCCTCCAAATAAGGTGTGATTTTCCTTCTCGTTGATGTTGAATGTCTCCCAAGCACCCATTATTATAGAGCATCATCTAAGGCTAAGAGGTGGGGATGATTCGGATCGGGCCGGACGCGAATTTATCCCGTCAAGCCCCGTGGACTTCTGCCGGGTCTAAAAGCCGGCAATCTCCAACGACGTCTCGTGGTTCTTTGGCCCGATTTTACCACTTTCCTATCGTCGCTCATTGTCGCTTTCATTGTACATTACACTGTAAATCACATTTTCTTATTCCCGCAAGTTCCGGAACTACTACTTTCGACTTCTTTCAGTTCTTCTTTTCGGATCAACAGGCAAGGGCTCTGATGTGGTTGAATTGAAATGAAAATTCTCGGTGCTCGCCACCGGCTTACCTACTTGTAATAACACTGTGAATCACCAGGGTCATTCGGATGAGAAAAAAGGCATTTTACAGGGGCGGTTGGAGCTACCAATTGAGCTAGGCTCTCTTGATCTGTATTCGGCATATACGAGCTTTGCGAGAGGGACTTCACATCATACCCTCTCACCTCCTGACTACTTGCATACCTATCTACGCGCCATCTCTTCTCGGCTTCATCACACACCCACAACCGCACCCTACTTCTAATCGCTTCCTCTCACCACTCCGAATTTTCATCTATCTTCTCATCAAGGAAGGTAGTAGAGGCAGAGAAGAAGAAGAAGGGCGAAAATGAAGCCGCGCGGTTGGTACATGGGCCGGCCCTCTGCCTTCTACAACGCCGGCGGCGGCGTGAAAAACCGCATCGCCGACATCCTCGTGAAGTCCCCCAAGGACATCGTGATCCTGTCCGCCTTCCGCACGCCCATCTGCCGGGCATACCGGGGCAAATTCAAAGACGCGTACCCAGAAGAACTTTTAGCAGCAGTCCTCCGCGCCACCATGAAGCGCGTGCGCAAAAGCAAGCGACTCGTCGACGATATCTGTGTGGGCACTGTCCTCTCAGAACTGGGAGGCAGTAAAGCGGTGCGAATGATGGTGAATCATATTGGATTCGACACGAATAAGACGAGTGTCTACACGGTTAATAGGGCGTGTGCGAGCTCGTTGCAGGCTATTGAGAATATTGGCAGTGCGTTGAGGAGCGGGACGATTGAGTTCGGGATTGCGGCGGGGATGGAGAGCATGACAAGGAATTATGGCACCCGCGCTATCCCGCAAGACGTATGGCCTGAAATGAAAGAGTCGGAGGTCCAAGACGCAAGAGATTGTCTCATGCCTATGGGTTTGACGGCCGAGAAAGTCGCGGAGAAATTCGGCATCGAGAGAGATGATGCCGATTGGATGGCTGCGTTGAGTTATGAGCGCGCGGTCCACGCGAACATGCTAGGCGTCTTTAAGAATGAGATCGTCCCCGTCACGACGCGGTACCAGGAAGTGGACAGCAACGGACACCCAATCGGGAGTGAACAAATGGTTACGGTGGACACAGACGAGGGGTTTAG
Source organism: Xylariaceae sp. FL0255 (assembly GCA_022578795.1). Lineage (NCBI taxonomy): Eukaryota > Fungi > Ascomycota > Sordariomycetes > Xylariales > Xylariaceae > Xylariaceae sp. FL0255. The sequence goes on from MU388926.1 coordinate 14,426, forward strand.
GAAGCACGAGCACGATCTTCCAGTGCGGAATCTCTTCCACAACGTGCTCAATCGGCAGAAGAAGGCTTTCAGTGAAGACGGCATCTGCACAGCCGGGAATTCCTCCCAAATCTCCGATGGCGCCGCCGCCCTGCTCATGACGACGCGCGAGAACGCCGTGAAGCACAACCTGCAACCCTTCATCGTCGGCCGGTACATAGGCTCGTCCATCGCCGGCTGCGAGCCTTCCTTAATGGGCGTCGGACCGATCTATGCCATTCCTCAACTCCTCGAGCGCTACGGCCTGAAGATGAGTGATATAGCCCGCTGGGAAATCAACGAGGCGTTTGCTGCTCAGGCGGTTGCGTGCGTGAGGGAGTTGCAGCTCGATGTGGTCATGGAGGCGGGTGATTTGAATCCGGATGGGGGTGCGATTGCCCTGGGACACCCGTTGGGGGCGACGGGCGCGAGGATGGCGACGACGTTGCTGCATGGGTTGCATAGGATCAAGGGGGAGGAGAGGATGGGCAGGAGTTTGGGGGTGGCGAGTATGTGTGTTGGAACGGGCATGGGGATGGCGGGATTGTTTGCCAGGGAGTAGGTAGGGGCCGCTGGGTTAGGTAGGTTGGTAGGTTGGTAAAAATGATGAAAAATCCTTTGTGGGGGTGGATTCGGGATGGATTCCTACCCTTGGAAAAACTACCTACCTACTAAGTAATCATGCTCTTACAAGATACTGCCTTCCTTTCTGCGGAACTTCAAGGAAGATCTTTAACCTTAGCTTGAAGGAGGTCTCGCTTCTCCCGGAGCCTTGTTAACACAGCTTGAGGCAGATTTGAAGAAAGTCGGAGGAAACTGGTATGGACACAAGCAGACAAATGACGGCGGGTACTTATGCATATGAGCAACTTGCTTGTAAAGATAGGTATGTTACCATTTTTTCAAGGCAGAAACTCGATTTTCGTGTGTGTGTTGTGTGTTGTAGTGTATGCCCTCTTGTTGATTGTAGCCAGTTTTTATATCTCAAGATGTCTGTGATTGGATGCTGAGACCCGTTTATATTTGTAAGTTCAACGTTCCCGGATTAAAAAACCATCTATTAGACATCTCGGTCCTTTTGCGCCGATTTGTAGAGAGGCAGATTGAATGGTTCAGGTCTTCTTGGGCATTGTCTTCTGTTCACCCCTTTTCCTCCTATTTAATCTTTATCTGTCTTTCCCTTCGTTTGAATATCTCTCTTTTCAACTCTTGACAATTGCGGCCGTCTATAGAACCCGAAGCATATGATCTTTAAGAGCAATCAGAGCTACCCTGAGACCCTCCACTGGTTCCTCTAGTCAAGTGTCTAGAAGTTATGGCAGCTAATGCGAACCTGGCTTCGTTTGGTGCTACCCTTCAGCTGAAGTCTTTAGCTATCATACGGGCGTCTATGGCAGTGATACTATTATCAGACGATCTTGCGCAGAGCGAAGGCTTTAGGTAGCTGAAATACATAGACGTTGACTCTCTATCTAGATATCTTAGCTACTATTATTCGGAGGGAAACGTAGGGGTCACTGCCTTCCCTACTAGTTTGTCTGTTACTCGTCTAGACCGTTTGCAGCAGACTAAAGGGTAATGACCAATATCGTGGTAGGGGTAGTGAGTCCTCTGTGTTGAGATTGGAAGAGCTGTGGCTATATACATTCGTGCGCCCGACAAAAGGGTAGGCAGGAAGCCCCTAAGAGCATAATCTTGAGGTGTCGCATTGAAATGCACTCGAGCCCCGCATTTTAACTTCCTACTAACAAAGGGGCCTCAAGATTTCATATACATGACCTTTCATCACAATACGATCAAATAGGTATGCCATATACTATTTCAAAATTAACCACGCAAGTGGTTGACCCTACCTTTTTGTAGCAGATTTGCGAGGCAGGGCTTATAAGTATAATATGAAGTCGCCTAATGTTTTAAAGCTCTAGTTTAAGATTAATACTTCCATTGGAAATTAGTAGGGATATATCTGTATCTTGGATTTTGAAAGGCAATATAAGTGAGAATTAACGGCGAACGTATGGTGAGGTGATGGGATGGGCCACGCCATAAGGCACGAAGGGGGAGAGCTCTGACTGAATGGTCGATCCTTGTATCACTATACACAATGCGATTACTTCAATAAAACCGAAATAATATAATCGGAGTTCACATGATACCCTCCTAGCTGGTGTAAGAGTCCTCAAGGTTGCTATCTGGCTGTGATAAGCTAAGTGCTTAATGCATCTACTCATGATGAAATAGACATGCCTGAAGTATTTAGGCAGCTCAGATTACTATGCCGATAGAAAGCATAAATAGCCGGATTTGATAAGATACAAAAATGTAAGAAGAAAAGCGGCACTAACGACAATCAAAGTTTTGCTCTCCTTCAATAAGTTAAGGGCTTGCTGATGTTTATTTGCTGACATATCCGCAGCTTATCCGTGTGTGGTTCCAGTAATAGGGGAAACATGTTCGAATATAGAGTGGCCGAGATTGAACCTCCTGATTTGCCCATGTATAGGCTAAGTCTGCGTTGTGTATAGCGGCTTAACCCACAAGGTCTTTGAATCAATACCGATGATCACTCCCTTGCTATCCTTTCTGACCATCCTTTATGAATTTTTACTAATCTTCTATTATCTGTTGAGCTAGGCAACATATTTATGGATATGAACGACTTCATTGGTTCCAGTCTCGGCTATGATGTGCCTATGTCCAAATTGACTGAACAGTCTGTCGAGCCGGACAAATTTTAAATCAAATAGCTTGCTGTCTGCATACAAGTGACTCGCAATTCTTCATCGAAGTAGGTGCTATAATAACTCCTACTTTGCCAGAGAGGTCCCCAAAATAGCTGCATCTTGACAGTATAAAAGGAGCCCTTCCCTCTTTCCAGGACCAACTTACACCTCAAGAGATATTCTCCAGAACCAACTTCATACTCAAGGGACTCTCTCCAGGACCGACTTACCTCTCAAGAGATATTCTCCAGAACGAACTTTACACTCAAGACACACTATCCAGGATCAACCTTACACTTACCGCGACTCGATCTACCCTTCTCAAGATGCACGCCCTTCTCATTCTTCTCACTTTCATGGTTGTTGTGACTCGTTGCCACGTAGTCCGACACATAATGCACTCTGATATCGACGTCACGGGCCCTGATGGAAAAATATATCATCCCACGCCTGAGCACCCTTACCCCTACAAAGCTGTAGACCCTGATTCCTTGCGTGATTCCGCAGACCCTTTAGATTTCCAAGGCAACCCAATGCATCTTACACCGGAACAACACACCAAAGCTGGCGGCATGTCCCCAAAGCAAGTCTATGGGAAACAGGTCCAAGGGAACTTTTCGTTTATAGACTTCAACGTGTCAACTCCCTCTGAGAGTCAGCCAGTCTTCTTCCAGCAGGAATTGGAAGGGCTTGGCAATGTCTGCAACATTAAGGGTCAATTTCCTCTTATGTACCATCATTTCACCGCGGAAGACTGTGGTGGACGCCATATCCTCAACGGAAGTCAATTCCCACGCACGTGCCCTGGTGCTAACGATCCAAAGACGGGATGCGCCAGCTTCTGTCAAAAAAGTATACCATGTCACCATCCCCGATGAATATCACGAGTTGCATGCTAACTATGTTTGTAGCAACTACATATAAATACGGAGAAGAGATACCTTTCGTCGGAACATGGGTTAAGGGTCCCCGGAATCTCAGATACAATAGCGTTGATGAGGCGTATACGACCAGGGTCTCATATCCTCTCGAAGTGGGAAATAACTCAAGGCTTTTGCAGGCAATGTCGAGCGATCTAGAAAGCCAGGGAGGCTGGTATCCCAGCTACGGTATTGCACGGGCTGAAATGACTGGATAGGACCTTGCCGAGGGCCAGTGTGGCTATTGGACATTCGTTCCCATTGTAAAAGAAGTTTGGTAAGTTGTCCTTCCTGTCATTTCTTTTTTCCCTGCATAGAGGCTTATTGCTCATAATCTTGGGTAGCGGCGTATACTCTGAAAGCGAGTTGACTTCAGATGGTGGTTGCGGTGCTACTACCAGCACCACACTTTGCGACATAATGCCAACCCTCAACTCTAACGGTGAAATTCAAGGTAATACAATATTCGTTGACACAGACTGCGGCAGTCGCGAACCTTGGGCCCCCCAGGTATAATCGAGTTGGCTGCTTCGGATTGCTGGGGTCCAAGCAGACACCCAAAAACTCCGAGACACTATGCAACATTGGACACAAAGCACTTGTAACTTTTGGTACAAATTATTTATCGACAGTTTTGCGATAGGGGGTAGCGGATGGTCTCCTGCCCGAGTTGGATATGTCGGGTCTCCTTCACTTCCTAGAGACGATGCGCCACAAAAACTTGACGGGCTCAACATACTCGCCTACATGCGTCAGTGCGGAATAATCTCAAATTGGTACTTTAAAGAGTTCGACGACGGGTCATTCACGGCACAATTTGACACGGTCATTGGACTTAGGGACTGTATCGGAGACCGTTTCCTAGAACTCGGGAATTTTGACGCCCTCAACTGTCGAGGGCCAGGATAGGCCTTTGTCGACTGAGCTTTATCCCGATAAGGCCCAAGAGAGGGAGGAGGGAGGAGCAGACAAGAGAAAGAAACCCCTATCCAAGTGTTTGCTAGATTTAGATGAGTTTAGATGAGTTAGTGAAAGCTGGAGAATAAGGTACACCTATCTTACTCCCATAATAAGCGGTTTTGGTGTAATTGATGTTTAGACTGGCCACGATCTTGGTTAATTGGGGTAAGCTTAGATGAATGCCAACTTTAACGAGGCTAACTGTCATTTTGTTCGATCACGCCTGAGTACCCCTACCTCTACAGATCGGTAGATCCTACTCATTCATGTGTCTCCTCAACCCCTTTAGATATAGATGGCAACCCAATACATCTTACGCCGAAGCAACATTGGTTCCCACACCCACGACAGCTCGGTTCGAAACGGTCTGCAAATACATCAGAAGAGTATCGGGTATAATACCATCTTTCAAACTGGCGGAATCCAACTGAACCCCGGAAGACTCGGAGAATTCATCAGAAAGTGGACCTCAAGCACTTGTGATCCTCATCAGAAGGTCGATGTAAGGCGACCTAGTTGTTGCTTTAGGTTTGGCAGTCACTTTATTGGTTCATCCTTTTTTCACCAAGTTGACCACCTTCTCCAAGGGGGGAGACATAGCACCACAGAATTACTTGAACAGGAAAACAGAATCAAATTTAAAAGAAAAAAGAAAAAGGAAAAAAAAAACCCTTTATTCTTGCTTATTTATCTGTCATTAAGCGAGTGAAAGCACCTTAAACTAGATCAGCAGTAAAGGGGTCAAAGAAATGGGTATCTATCACCATAACTACGTGTTACAAGTACCATAATGGTTGTTATAAACATGCATATCCAACAAGCTATATTGTCAACCAAACCATAGACAATGAGCTCGTGGCAGATGAGTTCTAGGCCTGAATAGCACTACTCAGCTTTCAATTCCCTTCGACATTGATAGCCACAGCTTCCCTCCGCTCGTTGAAATCCATATACCAACTAGTAACCTCCTTTTCTGCTGATCGCGCTCTACCTCCTCCCCAACACCAATTTTTTGAAGGCAATGAAGATCACACTATTGACCCTGAAAGCCTTTCTCTCTTGCTAGACCCCCGGAGCCAGAGTGCCTTTTCGCGGCCTTGTTCATCCCTTCTACCTACTTCTTATGTCTCAATGTTCAGATATGAGAGGTTCGACCATTGGTACCAACTCCCTCTCTGGTGGTGGATGAGGGTAGGTAGGGTTTGCTCAGTGCAATGCGAGACATAGATGAAAGGTCATACTTTATGATAATATCTCGGGCTTATTGGTAAGGTAGGCAAATTCGGCTAGATATGCTCCCATTTCGCTTTGTCACGTGGCTGATTCCATGTCTTTTAGAGTCTGAATATGTACATATGTTTCTTGCTATTAACTCCTCGAGGACATACAAGGGACAAAATAGACTTATAAGACACTGGGCGACTTCATGTTATACTTATGAGCCCCTCCCTGCGAATCTGCCACAGAGAAGCAGGGTCAACTACCTGCGTGGGCAGTTTCAAATAGTATATGGCATCCCCGTGAGATCGTATTTTATCTTTAATTGTCTCTTCGTGGACCCGAAGGTCATGCACATGGAATCTTGAGGCAACCTGCTGCCATGCTCCGATCACATCTGTGCTGATCTTCAAACCCCAGGTACCGCGCCACGTAATATGCGCGCACTCCTTCTCAAAGTGGTATATAAATGCGTAGGCGTTCCCCTTACACCATACTAGAGCACTAAGGTATGCAATTTCGGCATCTGAAGTGCAGTAATCCTAGCATCGCAGAGCAAAGTATTGATAGCCCGTCGATCCTCTGTCGGTTGCAGAAGTTGCGAGGCGAGAGTCAGATACTGCAAATGTTGCCAACACCAGGTCTTCTCGCAAGCTCCAAGGAATTGCTCCGCATTGACCATGTATGATACAGAGAGCTCTTTCAGGTCAATGCACTTGAAAGCAAAGGCCTCACTCGTCTGAGGATCCACGATTCGGACGGTGTCGAATGCTTGGGATCGCATTTCGTGCTCTACATGCGGCGGGATCGTAGACAGAAGCATAGCTAGTTCTTCGTTGAAGTCTTCGAATATCGTCAATCGCTTAACCGTTTTGGGGAGTCTCCGGCGAAGCGATTGGATTTCTATTTTTTATATGTTTACAGCTGAGCGAACCAGGCGTAACTAGAATTATGAGGGGAACAAAAGTCTAGAAGGGGTTGCTCGTTTGAATTAAGGATACATACCTAGGTCAATCATACGGGTCCGTGCCTGTCCCATACTCGCCATGGCTCGAAGATGTAGTGCTCCAGCCCTTCAAGCTTCTCTATTATGCCCTCGAGATCTCCGGGACCAAACCGACGACGGACCTGCCGACGCACAAGAAGGCACCGCACAACGTGAATGCTAGGAAGCTCTGCAAACTTGAGATGCGGAGAGAATTCCGCAAAGAGCGGCATTAGGTCGCGATAGAGAGTAGACCATCTCTGCTTTGAGAGGTGCCATGTTGGGTTTGTTTCAGCAAATTGCTATAGAGGGGTGTCATCGACATCGTTATCATTTCTGATGTGCGTCGTGAACTCCTCGAAGAAATGTTCCTTGTCGCTCGGGGATTCGGCGTCAACTTCGAGAGTTAATTGGTGCGTGGGTTCCCAAGTACTTAAAATAGCGAATAGGAGTAAGAACGACTCTTGAAAGGTGACCTGGTATGCAGACCTATCTGAATTGATTTAGCGCCATTGATGACAGTTTTTATATCGAGGCAGTTCAACGAAGAACAGAATGTGGCGAACAAGGTGTCTTTGCCGAGAGACTGGCCGTGCAAAGTCATCTAAGCAAGACGCCCGGATTTTGAGTCGTTTGAAGTGTTCCCTATGAGATATTGCCATTCTTTGCAGACCGAGGCTAAAGACGCCCAACTGCGATGCTTTTGCTCTACGATCGCTTCCAATATCTGTAAACGAAGCTCAGCGGCTAGGAACGGCCAAGATATGGCGTTCCTCGTACGAGAGTCGCCAGAAATGTGCGCCATTCAGTTCGAACGTGATTATTCGAAGTTGGAGTTTGGAGAGGAAAGAGTGCGAGGAGTCTGGCATCAGCAGGGCTTTTGTGGCAGGTGTTCTAACTGCTACATCCACTCCATGATATTTCTATTTTCAGATTTCCCGGTCCCACTGTTGAAATCAAAGTAGCCGCTTTAGTAATGACAATTCGATGGCATTATTGTGTTGTTAAATTTCGGGTTGAAGCTTCGTCCGTCTTATAATACATGGTCAAGAGATGGCGGGGTTGATGTGCATTCAAGGAATACGCCAGGGCGCTAATAAATATGAGGCTAGCCTAGATTATCACACTGTACGGATTACCTATGTGAGAATCCCCAGACGCGGTATTGTGATATGAACACTTCATCTTAAGGCAATATTGGTCGCAAGGGACTGTCTATCTTGTAGGTACCTAGCTTTATGATACCTTATGTGCTATTTCTCTAAATGAAGGTTATGTTATGGCCTCTGGAGGGACCTGGAAATACCAGGTAGGTACCTCCTTGCTTTCGTGTCATACTCTGATGTCTTCTGCTCACTCAATTTCAAACCAACGCTCATCCTCAAACATACCCTCAACAGCATTACGCATACGCTCGCCTAACATGCAACCGTGAACATAGCATTCGCCACCAAAATGCCACCGCAGAGGCTTCTTTCCCAGGACCCCGCCTTCGCGGCGTGAGGATATACGGCGTTTTCTCACCCGCCAACAAAACGATCAGATCCCCGCGCTGCGCCATCGGGTGGCACAAGCCCATATAGCCTTTCTCGGTGATGAAGAGCCAACGCGCGTACGAGGCCTTGAAATACTCCCCCATGAAGTGCAATCCCTTTCTGTGCTGGTGCGCGGGTAGCTTGATCTGGTTGATATCCTGTCTGTTCGAACCCGCAGCGAGTTCGCCGGCCCAAATCGGAAGCTCCAATTTTTGATGTTAGAACTGCAAGTCACAAAGGCTTTTATACCCACACTTCAAATATTTAGAGGAGAATTGGTCGCGGGCTCCTGCTCATTCTACCTACATCCTACCTAGAGCGCGTGAGCCGACGCAACCACCTGGGCTGCCAGTTCAGTTCTTCATCTGATGTATCCTCCCCTACATCATCCCTGCCACTACAACCTACCTTTGGAGCTCAATGCTGTATCCACAAGGCAGCATTACTCAAACTTATTGTCTGACTCCCCTGCATCCTTCTGGTGCCAGTAAAGTCCTCCTCTACTGGCCATTTCTGCTTGGATGTCCATACTAAGGGTCTCAGGCTGGCCGGGGCCTGCCCACTCGGGGTGATGGCAGTGCCAGTCTCATGTGGAAGATGGCAGCCCAGGGTCATACCTGCACTGGGTATTTGAGCTAGACCTGCTCACTGCTTACTGCTCACTCCGACTAGGTGAAGCTGGAAGCCTTGGTCGTGGTCATCGCAGTCGCGTCCCGTCTCATCATGTCGGTAGTAGTTTCGTATTGCATGTGCACGGGGAACTCAGGCTAGATTTCCCCTCTCTGGTCCGAGTTAGTGCGAATAAATAGAAGATCTGTGACCAGTCCGGGCTCGCATTGACGCCTCATCGTACCGCGACCCAACGCGAATAATCTTCGCTTAACAGCACGTTAATCCCCATTGTTTCACCTATTGTTCTCCCATTGTACCTTGCCAGTTCGTCTTGCGCGGATCATTCAAGCTCACTATAACCCCCTTAACATGTATACTGGTAGAGAGAAAGAAGAGCTAAAGATTTTCTTCTCTTTCTCTTACCAAGCTAAAACTGTGGCAGGTCAATCACCTGAAGAGCCTGGGATGTTGCATTCATTTGTGTGCACCCCATGAGAAGAGAGCCAGTCCCTAGCGACAAGATACCACTCGAACCCAGATCGACGAGGAAAGAAGCCACGAATATTTTAATAGCACTCAACATGCGAAATCACAAGCCACGACCGACCAGCTGCTGCGTCTGGATCGGCAGCGTTCCTAAGCCTTGATATTCCCAGCGTCACCCGTCACAGCTGCGCGCCGAAGAAATTTATAGACGGCGGGAGAGAAGAGTTCTTCATCCGAACTATGGGTAGAAAAACTACTACCGGTTTTCATCTTAATTCTGCATCAGCAGGCCCTTGTCATTTAGACACATAGAAAATGAATGATCATTTGATCAACACACTGAAGTTAGCATACGGCTTCATACATATGTGATTCGAAACCTTTGGATGAGACTCGGCTTGGGATGTCCTTGGCCCTCGAAATAAGTACGAGCATAAGCTACATCCTCATAACGACCATCTTCCCTCTTTTCACCCCTCTATGAATCTCTCGAAGCCCTACTCCTACTTCTCCATAGCAAAGCTAAAATCTAGCGGGATCCTCTCCCCCATCCAGATCGCCCTTTGCGAATGATCGCGCGCCTCACGCTTCCGATCCGTCGTGTCCGCGGGGCTGTCATGCGCCGCGGAGGGCAGGGTATTAGGATGAACCAGTGCCGAGAGCGGACCGCGCCAGATCGCGAGCCACGGAACGAAAGCGCCGAATTCTTCGGGCGAGAGCAGGTTCACTTCAAACATGGCGATGGGGTGCGGGCCTAGAGGCCGGTCCCAGAGTTGGTAGATTCGGAGCTCGGGGACTGTTGCGGAGTAAGAGCGTGCTGGTTAGGGGAGGCTAGTTTTGAAGAGAGGGGGAGAGAATGGGGGATGGGGGGAGCAGGGGAACTCACATTCTCGCCGTATGCGCTCCCATAGATCGTGAGCGTACTTAGTCTGATCCTTGTTGTTCTGCATGTAGTAGATATGGACGTCGCTGTTCGTCACATCGTCCGTTAGCCAAATGCTATCATCCTTATAGACACAGACGCATAGATAAAAATCCCATTCATTACTCACAAACCGCCGCGGCGTCCGTTATTCAGCGGCTCGACGAATTTCTCATAAGCTTCACTCCTCTTCTCGGCTTTCGGGTTGACGAAGCTCTTCCCGTCTTCGGCGCGGTCGTTTGGCAGCGGCGGCAGATTTTCGAACCCGGCTAGTGGGGAGGGGTATGTGTAGTCGAAAGCATTGAGGGACATTTTGTCTCGAAGCTGATAGATGATGCTTTTACTCTAGTGTAGATGAGGTGAACAGGGTGTTGCTAATGGTCCTAAATCGTTGTTTATCAGATGCAGTCCGCAAAACAAATATATATGCCGTGCCGGTTCGCTTTGTTTCGGTGTCGGCTGCCAATGTCGCCATTGCCGGACAATGTGGGATGATTAAAGAGCCTGGAGAAGCCCCGCATCCTCCGGAGTGTCCCTGAGATTCACACCGATCTAGCTGAATCAGGGCAAAATCGGGCACCTAGTAGACTCTGAGGGCCGCGTTGCTGGGCTTGAAGAACATCTGAAGGGAAGCTCGCGATTATGTAACGGCGCTCAACACCTCACTAATCCTGTAATCCTAAGCATTCGTCAGTGAGATGCTGCATTTCTAAGAGTCCCGAGACACCACGTAATCTTGTAAGGTTGAATGGTCATCAAAGGCCTTTACTACCTTGAGAATTAGAAGTAAGATGTTTGTTATTTCTCTCTAGAATATCCGGGGACCATGCCCGATTTACGGATCGCTTGGTCCTCAGAGCCGGTGGTTGCGGCCGGAGCATCGGCCGGAGCATAAGCCGGATGGTGAAGGTCGTAGATATTATTTTCAGCCATAATGACATGGCCGTCTTCATGCGAGATATTGGGATCTTTCTGGGACAGACATAATTCAATCAAGTATTCTCCTTTGAAAGCCCTACCTTTAGCGTCATTAAAGAGCCAACTAGCTTGACATCATTAGTCAGGCGCCGGCTCGCCTCCAGATGAGCTGGTTGACTTAGACTGCTGTAAGCAACCTTGATTTGACTTTGTGAAGAACGAAAGGCATTGCAGACTTGCAGATGATGATCACTAGCAAGTAGTCCTATTCCTCATTACTCATGTTTCTAAAATGTCTGGTAAATGCGGTGTGCTGTTTAGCGCACATGGCACATGACTGGCATTTTCACTTCAGGGTAGAAACCTAAGATAGGGGCCGTGCCGTCACTTTTGGTAAGTAGTATTACCGTATTGGTGTGAGTGGTGAGTGAGGAAACAGAGATATTGGTCAACTATAGGTAGGTTTAGGAAAAACGATTCTGAGAGATAGATTGGTTAGTTACATTGTTGAAATCCGACTGCATATGTTCTAGACCCCATCTGCGCCATACATAGTCCCCGCAGGCAGATCGCGTTTCTCCAACAAGAATTTCACCTCCAAGATGTCATTTACTTGGGAGTTACTTAGTGTGGTTGGAGCAATAGTGGCCAGACCGCCTAAGTTTCCGAGGTTGTGCGTCAGCGGTCCGCCATGCTGACGATACTTGCCAAGTAGGGCGGCATTATTAACTATGAATATTAATTGAGTAACAAAACCTTCGTAATGAGTGCCTTGTGAGCTACGAGATAACGAAACCTGGTATTTCAATGAGTCTTGGCGGCTACTGCCCCTTCTTCTCATCCCTTTGGACCGAAGTTGGCCACGGTTTTGAACCGGACATGCTGTTTCACTATTCTCAATATATCATAGCTAATAGACACTGGACGCGCAACAGATATACAGTAACAAAAGTCATAAATGAATTCTCTATAGAAGTTGTTTTCATCGGCGGTAGCCGCTCCCCGAAAATCAGCTGATTCGGTTGTTTGCGACACATGAATCTGCGGGCTAGATCAATCGTGCAGCGGCCAGATCTACTACCCGCAATGCTAACTATGGAATAAAATAACATTCTCCGGGAAGTTACAGCCGAAATTCACAAGATGAATCGGATAATGTTAGGATGTGAGATGGTGAGGCGGCCGTGTAGGAAACGGCCGTCCGTTGGAAATTGCGTATGCTTACTGAGCTGGAGTATTCTCTTTATTGAGGGTGGTATAGAAATGGGTTGATACTTGCAGCCGAAGTACAGCGGAGGACTTCGCTTGCTGCTGCAGCGTAGTAGAAATCGTATGATGCTTGTATATACGGAGATGTGAAGGGAATAATGTCAGGAACCATTGTCCAGGCTCTACTGTACATACAGGGGCCAAGTTTACCCGAATACGCCTTCGGGAACAGCCGGAGACGGGCGCATAGTACATACCTGGTCATGAAGACAACAAACCGGGACATTTAAAGGCCGTACACGAGTTTTGGCGAAAATTGCATCACCGAGACATGACATTGCTGTTTCAATACTGTTATGACGACTCCACAATGTTGTTAGCGATGCTAAGGACAGACATTGCGCGTCGGAGGTGGTATTGGTTGGCATAGATGTCTAGCTCCAGAACCACGTGGAGGCGCTCAACGGTCAAGCGATTAAGTATCAAGTAAGGAGCAGATCGGTATCACAGATGAGTGAAACAATGTCAGCCAAGGACCATGTATTTCACCTTCTTGGGGGCGGTCAAGAAGAGGTATATTTGTTCTTAAAGGAAAGCCGCCAAGGACGACGCCACAGACGAGGCTCATGCTAATTTTAGGTTGGCATATATCGGCCGAAAAAAGCACATGGAATGCAAAGCAGAGAGGAACTCTACACAGCACTCGTTTTTGGTTGGTCTGATTTTGCACATGCATAGAATCTAGCACATATCTAGAAAATATGCACCCACCACGTGGGTACTGGAAATACCTACCTCTTTCGTATCGGGAACTTGCGATGAGGAGAGTGTACCTTATCTAAGGTAAAGGAGAATCTACTCCGTCCGCGAACAAATGATGATGTTCGGTGAATCTAGCCGGAGGGACGGAACTCGCGGAGTTTCAGGGTCTTATGCAATATGAAGGTCTAGATTGTGGAGGACCCGGTCGGTGATTTTAACAAGCCAACCAAGAAACACTGCACCCAAAAAAGTTCAACGGTCGGGTTGTGGGGGCTGTGGAGCACCTAACTACATAATGTAAGTCATGATTCTTTATAGGGCTGGATGAAGACAGCAGTTGGCTTCTCCTACGAATGATACGAGTGCAAACTAGCAGCTCAGAATGTTCTTCTATGCAGATAGACGCGTCGTGTGTCGTACATCGTGTAGTGTGATATTGTACCTCATGCTGTGCGATGCCATGATTCGTACCCTTTCCTTTACCTACGTACATGCATGTATACATACATGCCTGAGCCAAGATCTGGAGTGTTCGGGCTTACTGACTCGTAAAGAGAAATGGCGATGTGCTTACTTTCAAAGTAAATGAGATGTATTGGCGAAATGTGTCTTTTAGCTGCAAGATTCCTGTCTGCCGGAATGGGATCTGGATTCTGCAAGGAAAGTCGGTTCATGGGAGAATGGCAGTTGGCCAATCCCTTCATATACCCTAGTCGCCTTACCCCCGGTCCGGGACGCAGGCCTCATACGATCTCCCCATCCATAGCCTTGCATATGGTCTGATCTCCCCACTTCGCATGGTTTTGTGACGTGGAAGAATACTGGATCGCGAAACAATCGGTCTGGGCGCGTGAGAGCCGTCCACTGCATCGGCGCTTTGGTATTTAATCTCTATTTCTATCTTGACAGGTTTTCACTACTGTTCGATCATCGTTGAGACGTGAACCGCTGGAATGGGTCGACGTGGCGCGCACTCGTCATCGCCTCTACATTTGAATGACTACTATAATAGTTTATTTTTATAGAAAAAACGGCGGCACTAGTAATAACACGTGTGAAGAGCAGGGCACTTTGAGGAAGTATATTTTCACATCCCGCTTTTTGGGCTCCGCTCCATTGCGGTTATGCAGCAGAAGTCAGGCCATTTCCTCCCACCACACATGATTTCGCCTTTGAAGATCCATTTGCTCCAACCGGATAGTCCCCGTATGTCCTGATGCCGAGACTCATCGCCGGCGTTTTTATAAGGATCGCAAGAGACAGAATGCAATATCTCTACGAAATCAAGTATTAGATACAAACGTATACCTAGTCACATGTAATGGTCTAGAATTTATTACCTCCATTGCCAGCCATGGTACTCGGGGTACTTACGGCCCATACACCGACTGCTGCTAGCCTTTACCGCTTGCACCTTCTGCTTTCACTTATACAATTCAAATGATTCATTAGGCGCGGCTTCCCCAAATACACTTGATATGATGGGTTATTCGTGTCACTACCACTTGTAACGGGTGACCATCAATTGACTTATTGCCGCGGGCTGATCTCATCTCAACGTCTTCCCTTTGTACAGCCACGCGACACAGACACCCATGCTCAGACTCGGGTCCAACTTTGCTCTGGTCGCTTCATCCTCCATCGTGTTACTACTTTAATCCGGTACAGAGCAACCAGGTCCGAGGTCGTTTGCCGCCTTCTTTACAAGTCAGGCCATTTTCATCCTCATCGAGAAGCTGTCGGGCGGCGTCGGCCATTATCTACTCCTTTTCCACCATTCCCCTTATCCATAGCTTCTGTGCTTCCTACCCCTGCTGTCATTTTTCAATATTCAATCTACCTCTTATCGCGCATTCCGAAACGCTCCGCTCCGCTCGAGTACGGGGAGGATGCCGACGAGAGGGACTGTACAACCGATCCTCGCTCTTATATCACCTACCTCAGCTCCCTTGATTTTCATGTGACCATTCACACGGAACAATCAACCAAGTCTTTCACAAATCTGAATCACCCAACTCTTCGAAGAGTAATCCCCTGAAACAGTCAAAGAAGCCTTACTATTCTTATCGACATCACGGTGAGGAGAGAGAGCCACTGGCCACTATCATCGTTACACTATCATTGTCAGTGTTTGTTTGCTGGAAGCAGGCCACTCTCCTGGCTTATCGGCCTACGCGGCATCCTCTCGAAACCTATTCTGGGAGTCGTCATGGATGCACGTGCTATGCAAGACATCGACGTCTATACATCGACTGCTGCCAACGTAAGTGTTCCACATAGATCATCACTTACTTTTCCAGTTCGCCTACCTACCCCGGTTTCCATTGTGAATGGTCCACCACAGTCCTGTAGTATGGCTGCTAATAATACCGAACAGGGTGTAGACAACTTGTTTGATAACTCTGCGGATTTTACTCAACAATTTGCAGCAACCAATTTCTGGGAAACTCTAGACCAGTCATCTGCCTCTAGTTTCGCCAACTCAACAGCAGCTACGCCGTCCCTGCAAAGCACAAGTGCCAATTCTCCGGCCTCAACCACTTCTGCAGAGCCAACTTATCATCCTCCCAAGCACTCCCTCTTAGGAAAGTCTAAGCCAAAGAAACGGAGGTGCTCCTCTGAGTCAAAGCAAGCTCAGTCCGTAGACCACTCAACACTTGACTGCTCCGACTACTGGCTTCGCTTTGACAGCGACAGCGAAATATTTGATCAATACCTTGATAACGATCCTCAAGACGCCAAGAACGTAGGTCTTTTCGATTACTCTCTTCCTCCGGAGAGCGAACAGAGGGGATTGGATGTCGTGTTGTCATCGAAGATCGCTGAGTTGTGTGCTGATACACAGGTCAGATCGCCACCGAGCATAAGTCGTCCTCTTCTAAGAGCAAGCAAGGTCGCAGCACTCGGCGACACCATCAAGGTGGCTCATCCACCCACGATAAACGATCTGATCGACGATAGCGCCCTAGATCAAGCGCTTTCCGACGAGGATGAACTACTGTCTCTAAATCTGGCTCAGCAATTTGGCGAATCAAGCGGCGGGGATACGACGCCTCCAGACACGCAAGAGAGATTGTATTCGACGCCTCTCAGCTGGGAACCTCCTCGTCCTGGTTTTCATATGGATTACATGAACATGGGCTTACCATCGACCGATGCTGAGCGCCGACGCCTGTTGGCGATTGCTATGGGTACGGCCAACCCTCAGACCATGTCGGCGGCTCGGCCACCTACGTCTGAGTTCCGATTCGAGATGCCCAAACCTAATGCAAAGACCGTCAAGAACACAGTGGAAGACGCTAAAGCCCCAATCACCACCCCGAGACCAACTGGATCGAGGAAGAACTCACAAGAGACAGCTGAGAGACCGAAGCTGGAAAAGCCGAAAAATCCCGACAGGACGGCACACAATGACATAGAAAGAAAATACCGCACCAACCTCAAAGACAAGATTACGGAGCTGAGGGATGCTGTCCCTGCTCTCCGGTCAATACCCGAAGATGACGACGGAAACTCTCCGGTCGCATCTCCCAAGACGGCGCCTAAAGTGAGCAAGGTAAGCAAGCAGCATGGTATCGGACCACACGCGAGAAGAAACTAACAATGTGTCAAGGGGACGGTCTTAACCAAGGCGACCGAGTATATTCACCAGCTGGAGCGACGGAATCGATCGATGACGCAGAAGAACGAGGAGCTTGCCCGTCGACTACAGGCGTTCGAGCAACTCGTCGGTGTGCCCACAGGTCCGAACTGGCGCCCCGAGGGCTATGGAGGTGGACCATCTTACAATCCACGATATTAAACTTAACGGCGTTTCCTTACAATCTGTTTCTCTGCTTTCGAGGCGCTCTTTTCAGCCAAGTTCCAAGTCATCCATGATACCTCTGGGTCAGCAATCCTGCTTTTATCATTGCATTTTCACCTATCGCATGGCCGCAAAAGGCTTATCACGGCTTATCACGACATCATCATCATCATGAACATCATACCCCAAAAGTCTAGTAATGATACCAGACAGGACGAGCCACGGACCCGAGCTCAAAAAAAGTTGGATGGGAGGCAGCGAGCATCTTTTTTCCCGAATGACAGCATATGAAGTTTTTTTTTTCTTCTTCGCCCAGAGCGACGGAAACATGTGTTTACTATAAGGTGAACTGGAACACGGAGGCGGCGCTTTGATATTACGATAAAGAAAAAGGGAAAATCAAGACGAAGGGGGGCGAAAGGGGAGGCAAAACTTGGAGACCAGGAGGAGAAGGGGAAAGGGAAATTCAAACATGGAATGGAGTATTTTCTCTCAGATCCAGATATCTCATCTCACATCAATTAGACTCAGATAATCTACCTCATCTTCACCTTGATCATTGATCTTCCTAGAAGTGAAACCGTGGCCTGTGTGTCTTTCTCCTCTGGGCCATCAATATGTCTTATTCCCTCCTTTCGGGTCAGTGAAGACATGGTGTGATGGGTTATCAATGCAATAGAAGAATGACTTCTCACACTTCTAACCGACGGATAGAAGAAGTTCTCCTGATACCTACTTAGTTTCTCGGTTACGAGTTCTGCATACATCCAGTCCATGGGTGGCCGACCGTCGCATTACGAGTGAGTGCTGCGTATTATATATATATAACAAGTAACCGCATTTCCGTGTCGCTACATTGCAAAGCCTTTGGAAAGTTCCCCCCATCACTGCTCAGTATGTATGTATATACATACCACAGACTGGGGATAGATAGATAGGTAGCTTTGGAGGATATATCGCGCCCTTGCTCTGAGCCACGACTTCCGAGTTTTGCCACCTAGACTTCGAACAGGTAAGTAGGTAAGTAGGTAAGTATCTCGAAAAGTTTGTAGGTCTGTCCTCACTTTTTTTTTTCTTTTTTTTTTTTTTTTTTTTTTTTTTCCGAAATAGCGAATTACTGCTCAACTTGAACTAACACTATAGTGTCTCAGCCCTGTGAATAAGGTGGGAGGCAGTACTGTTGTTCTCTTCTCTTGAATCTATCTCCTCTACATGATCAGCTTTCACTCACTCACATACAATGCAGCTTCGCATGACCACAATCGCAAGCACAACCACAAGTGCGACAGCTCTAGCCCTGACCAAGAACCATAGCGATCTTGACTGCATCCGTCGCGTTTGCAGCCTCTCTTTTCGATTGTTACAGACACCAGAATCACGCTCATTAAAGTCGAAACAGAATTCGCACACGGTCAACCCGACGAATAATAAGATCGGCTACCTCCTATGTCCTACCCTATGGGCCATAGCATTAGGTATATACACTGCGTACACGAACGAGAAAGGCCTTTGATATTTACTCATTGGCTCCTACTCTCATCCTCTCTCATGTTCATCTTCAATTGATTCCAATTATGTATTCCTTTGGATTTATACACATGACAGCAACTAGTAACCTACATACACAACAACAGGCAAGCTGTCAACCCCGTTTGTCTGCTTGTCCATGTATACTGTCCTGTCCTGCCTGGCCTGCACCCTGTACAACAAACAGATAGGTAGACATTCATGTACACAACCGCTTGCTTGTATTTACCTTATCCACAGCAACAGCAATGATAGATGGAACAACGCCCCATCATTTCTTTCTTTCTTCCTGTTCTTCCTGTCTCTGCCCAGGAACGCAATCCACTCTGTCAATCAAGGATAATTCCATTTTCCAGTGTAACCTGTCTCTTCCGTGCTCTGTTCCCCATCATGCGCCTGAAACCCACTCCACTCCATCCTTCATTACCACCAACACAAACCAAGCAACCTACTTTCCTCTTCCCTCTCTCCCAGGAGAAAAAGGAATGTCCGAATCGAAAAAGAAAGAGAGAGAAAGATGGGTCATAAAAGAAAAAC
The DNA here is from genome assembly GCA_022578795.1 of Xylariaceae sp. FL0255. Lineage (NCBI taxonomy): Eukaryota > Fungi > Ascomycota > Sordariomycetes > Xylariales > Xylariaceae > Xylariaceae sp. FL0255. The sequence continues at coordinate 33,563 of MU388926.1, forward strand.
CCCGTAGACCGCCACCACCTTTTTCGCCGCCGCCGATGCATTTGAGAATTAAAATGAAGAAGAAGTGTTCTTGAACCGTACTCATGCCGGATACCGAAGAAAGAAAATTGAAAAGACATATTCATCATACGCCATGTTCATGCTTCCATATACTTATGCTGTATTACCGTTACCGAGGAAAAAAATCAGAAAATGATGTGCCTTTCATCCGTGTTGAGATCCATTCAAGAACCGAGAGACCAGACCGGAACCAGGAAGTATTGGAAGGGGAGCATGCGAGCAGTAGAGAAAGAAAGTAACGAGAAACGGGGTATCATCGCTCCGCGAATGCATCGATGGACGAGAGAAAGAACAATTGGAAGCGAAAAGGGTTTGTGGTGGTTCAAGGCAGGTATTGGAGGAACATTTGGCAGAGGCATGGTTGTACAAGAGCCGTTGAACAGAATGTTTGGAACTTTCAATACTCGTCAAGGGGATCCGGCGAGTTTGAGTGACTCTAAGACGGAGTCGACTTCCACGGACGAGGTTTAGGCATGCGCTCAAGTTGGGCAAGCAAATCGTCTAATTCAACCCAGTTCTTGGAATCCTCAGCAAATCTACGATGCTGTTTCGAGACGATATGCTAGAAGAAATTGTTAGTAATGACCAACCATGAAGAGTATTTGAATGCAGCCTTGAGATTCTTACATCTTCAAAATCCTTATACTTCTCGCCACAGTTCTCGCAGTATCCAGGTTTCAGCTCACGGTCGTGTTCTGGTTCGGTCCGACGTTTCTTCACGGCCGGGCGATGTATTACGCCTGTTGTCTTGTCTGTACCAGCAGCTTTTTCGGCACCCGGTTCTTCGACCATGGTCTCCAAAGGGCGGCTTGAGGTCCGACCAAGAGTAGAAGGCCGCCTGATGGGGTTGTTCTCGCGAAAGCTCGTCTCGATCGAGGGCCGAGAGCTGCCGTCCTGCGACACCTGCCGTTTGAGTACCTGTCGCTGGAGGTCGAATACCTCCTTGCTGATCCCCGTGATCACACCGGGGGTTGCGGCCGTAGAAGATATCATCTGAGAACGGATTGCCGAGGTCACGTTGGAGGGCTGAACACCGGATGCTACAGGCTCACCACCGAGCACACGGCCATTGGCAGCGTGGCTTGTGAACAAGGCCTTCCGCGAAAAGCCATTCTCACCTGAGCCGGTCCGAGAAAGGGAGGGGAAGTCGACAGAAGTGACACTGGATTGACGATTGTGGCCATGCTCCATCTCACTAAGAGTGCGTTTACTAGTCACACCTTTGGGCGGGGCCATCTTGGGCGGGTTCAGCACAAGCTTATTCTCGCCTTGAGCCTCGACACTTGCGGCTCTCATGCGGGCCGTCTCCTTCTCCTTCTCCTGAGCTCGGGCTTCTCTCTGGGCCTCTTTTGCTTCCTTGGCTTCACGCGCCTCTCTTGCTTCCGAGTCCTCGACAAAGGGACATCGTCCCAAAGCTGCAGTCTGGAACTGTGGCCATTTGCCTTTCGTCTTGTCCGAGACCTTCTCATACTCCTTCACCATGATGGGTTTCTGCTTCTCCTCAATGTCCCATACGTAGATATGGGGACCCTTGAAGTACGTCAGCTCTCGAGCTTGGACAGTGTGATCACGATCGGAAGGGCCGTTGACGCGTTCCTTCTGCAAGAGACGGAACAAGTTGCGGTCTTCGGGAGCTCGTGAGTCGTTCTTGATACTCTTAGATCGTCCATAGGCCATCTCACAGCAACGAAAGAGATCGGTCTCGACCAGGATGTCCGTCATACGTTGCAACTTTTCGACAGTCCAGATTCTCTTACCCATGTCTTTAGCGCGGGTCAGGATGTCAACACTCTTCTTGGGTGCGGGCACCCTCAGGCCCTGATCCTGAGGTTGAGGTGGGCGCTGAGCACGAAGTCGGAGGTCTGCATCGAAGAGTCTCCGCTTGATAGGGTTCTCGGGGGCCCGTGTCAGCAGCGACGGATTGATGGTCTGTGCCTGCTCTCTCTCAGGATTGTTGCCCTGGGCAGGTCCTTTCTCAGCAGCATTGTCACGTCCATCATCGCGGGAGGCTGTGTCTTGGGTGGGCACGGGTCGGCTCGTGACGATGTGAGTGACTTCGATGGAGAAAAAGGCGGCCTCGCGCTATTGACGACATAGAATAGGTCAGTAAGTAAGCTCATCGAGAAGAAATACTGTGGAATTGAATGACTTACACCACCCAATACAGAGATCTGCTTCTTCAATGTGTGGGCCACATCACTGGGGACCTGATCAAAGTAGAAGACCAGCTTAGGGAAGCGAGCGCGGTGGTGCTCGAGCCAGGTTTGGATCCGTTCGACATCAGCAGTGCTGAAATCATTGGAGGCAGAGTCATCATGTTGGTGATGCTGTGATTTTATAGGGATAGCGGGAGGAGCTCTCTCCTTTGAAACCTTTTGATCGTAGGTATGATGGGATGTGGGACGGCGTTGTTGGACGGGGATCTGACTCTTGGTGACACGGAACTGGTGGGAAGGAGACTTGGCTACACGTTGGGAGTGTGCATCGAGAATCTGCTTCTTAGCCGGGGGCGGGTGGTGATCGTAGGACTCTTCCCGTTGTAGATGGGCCAAGGTGCGTTTCTGCTTCAAGGCATTGGTGCTGCGGAGGGGGGAGTTGGCAACATTTTGGTTTGTTGAGAGCGGGACTCTTCTCGTAGTAGACATGGCGGAGAGGTCTATGGGGGTCGGGGATAGGGATACTGCTGCCATATATTGAATATGCGGTGATAATGCTCATCACACGTTGGTCGTCGTGATCATTAAAGGTGTGGCTGGGGTGGGATGACGGTGGTTTCGAGGTCTTTTTTCGAGCCTTGTGTGGGGGGGAGGGAAAAAAACAAGATTCGACCTGTAAATCTAAAAGGCCAATATTCAAGTCAGTATATACAATAGACAATTGGAATGAGGATTATAGTTGAGTGTATATTGAAAAGGTGGAGGGGTTGGCAACATACCTACCTTAACCTTGGACTGAGAGCACGCGAGACCAGACCGTGACACAACAAGAAACACACAGCCAGCCTCAAGGGAGACTCAACGCGTGCAGTGGTTTTTGTGGTGGGCGTTACAGTGACATTGAAAGAGAGAGAGAGAGAGAGAGAGAGGATCTTTGAAATAGGAATTGTTCAAATACAAGACGTTTCAAAGCAGATTCATTCAAGACAGAGCTTATTAGACAGTCAGTATTGAAGAATTGTCGGACGATATGTGATGAGGTAGGTATGGGACGGGATTGGAGCGGGTTGGTTTGGTTTGGTCAAGTTGGAGAAAGGGCAGGGGGCCACAGCTATTTGCACTAACAATTATTGATCAGGACGCCATGCACCTTCCATCCAAACACAAACACAACCGGCACCCACACAAACCCCACTACAGGCGCGGTTGAGAGCGCGGCACACCACAGCAACCAGTGGAGACCGTCCTTTCAGCTCTGAAATGCATAAGTAGCGTGTTCAACAGCTCATTACCGTTTGTGGTATGACGTTCTATCAGTTCTTCTAGAAAAAAGATATCGGCAGGTATCGTCTCTTTGCGCCTCATTTACGCCTCATCCTTATTTTATCTCATCAACATCTCTCCTCCATCGATTACTGTAATACATACATGTACACATGTACATATGTACATATGCATACACTCTTTACAATTTGTATCAACACCCTGTACAATTCCATATTTCTTTTCTGGCGCATCTCAAAGCCAATCATCATTTCAGATCTGCTGCTAAATACCCCTAAAGAAGAGAGACATCTACACCGTCTTGCCGTTCTGTCTCACAGCGACCACTTCTCTCCTACCCTCGAGCACAGCCAACCTTTTAAGCCATCTCATGTAGCAATTGAAGACATTTCAGTCATCTCACTACTACAGCCGTACAATACAACTCAAGATGAAGTCAGCCAGATTGCCTATACGGCAATGTCTACAACGCCAATCCCAATCATCAGCCTCAATCCGCCAAGTCGCATCCCTCTGTTCAAGACCAGCATGCACAACCACCAATACCAGACCACCAGCCTCGGCAGTCTCAATACCAAGAAGACATAGCAGCAGTCGACCCTACACAACAACCCCCGTCCCCGCCACAGACCTCCTCTTCGGTCAACCCGTCCACGAGACACACCCACACATCCTCCAACCCGGCGAACTCACCCCCGGCATAACTGCCCAAGAATACTACGACCGCCGCTCAGCCCTCTTCCACTCTCTCCCCACCAACTCCGCTGCCATCCTCGTCTCCGCCTCCACCCAATTCCGCAGCGGCGCCGTCTTCCACCAGTTCAGACAAGACTCCAACTTCCTCTATCTCACCGGCTTCACCGAACCCGAGTCGCTTGCCGTCCTAGTGAAGCGCGGTAATGGCGAGGAGCTCTTTCATTTATATTGTCGCCCGAAAGATCCCAGGAAAGAGCTTTGGCACGGGCCCTGGAGCGGCAATACGGCGGCCCAAGATGTCTGGAACGCAGATGAGGCAGGCGATATTGAACATGCCCCTGAGCTACTAGGTGATGCCTTGGATGGCATGAAAACCATCTACACCGACGCCGCACTCACCCAAAACAGGTCACACACTCCCTTTGGCAACATCCTCCGTGCCGCCGCACCAAAAATCCCGTCTTCCTCCATAAAGCCCCTCAAGCCCCTCGTCAACACCCTCCGTGCCATAAAGTCCCCCGCCGAGGTGGCCAACATGCGTCGCGCAGGCAGAGAATCCGGCCGTGCCCTAACAGCAGCCATGTCACGGACATGGAAAACCGAAAAAGAATTAGCCGCTTTCCTCGACTTCCATTATGTTATGTCTGGCAATCTCGACGGCCAGGCATACATCCCCGTCGTAGCCGGCGGGTCAAGGGGCCTGTTAATACACTACACCCAGAACAACGCCGTCCTCAAACCTGACGACACCATCCTCGTCGACGCCGGCGGCGAATACGGCACCTACGTTTCCGACATAACCCGTACCTGGCCAAATAACGGGTCCTTTAGCTCCAATCCAGCTTTCGCCGAACTCTATACCGCCGTGTTGAACACGCAGCGCGCTATCGTCTCCAAGTGCCGCGCGACCAGCAGCCTCAGTCTCGACAACCTGCACCAAGAAACCGAGAAGCTCCTCGCCGAAGAACTACGCCAGATCGGATTCGACATCCACGCCGGGAACAGGAACACGATGTTGGGGATCCTCTTCCCCCATCACGTCGGCCATTATGTCGGACTCGATGTCCATGATTGTCCCGGCTATCCGAGGAATGTCGTTTTAGGGGAAGGGCACTGCATTACCATTGAGCCGGGCGTTTATGTGCCCCGGGACGCGGACAGGAGGTTTCCCGAACGGTTTAGGGGCATGGCGATTAGGATTGAGGATAGCGTTGCCGTTGGCGATGAGCACCCGATCGTTCTTACTGCTGAGGCTGTCAAGGAGATTCCTGATATTGAGGCTATTGCGGACGGCAGACGTGAGCTGGAGGAGCGTAATGGTGGTGCCGGTGCCGATATGATGACCACTGCTGGAGCAGCGGGAATGGCTGGTCTGCTCTGGCCGGGATTACTTGCTGGTGGCGTGGCTGCTAATACTGATACTACGACTGAGAGTGGCGTTGGGGAGCCGGTTGCGTATAATCAGGCAGAAGCAGAGGAAGTGAGGCAGGGGAGGGAGGAAGAAGAAGAGGAGGATGAGGAGGATGAGTGGGGTGACGATGATGATTGGCGTGATAGTGATGGTGGCGATGATAGCGGTTCTGACTTTGGGGATTTGTTTTGAGAATCCGGGAGGAAGGAAGAAATGGGGAGTTAAACAGATAGAATGATGAAGAGATGAAGTAACACTGAAGAGGTAAATAACCTCAGAGTTTGTCTCATCTCTTGCTGTATCATTACTTTATCTAGACATACAGCGGGTTGCGTTGGGATTTTGCTCTGGTTGTATCATTTCTCTGTACAATGAGACCAGACCTTATCGAGGGTTGTTTAGAGGACTGACTGGCAGGCTGGAACTAGTCTGATCTGTGGAGAAAATATCAAATCCCTATCAGTGACTTCACCGCTGGCTATATCAGTTTTTTCCCCTTCTCTGACTGATCATATTCCTCCTTCTCTTCTCTTCCGCTTCGGCCATGCGCCTCTTCGCCTCTTCAGCTCCCTGGCATTTACGACAATTCTGGGTTCGGTCTTCACGGATATGCTCAGATGGCTTGCAAGCAAGCCCACCGGGTCCTATAGAACGGGAAGATTTTATATGAGTCACTGAAAAAAAGGGTCTTGCTAGGTGAGTAAGGTAGAAGGCTTTACTAACTCTTGCATGGTGTATGCTTTCCTGGACTCTCCCCGATTTTGTCAGGGCATGTTTTGCAATAATAGACGTTCTTTATCGTGACGCACATGGATGTAATGTGTCTAAGCAGGATGCGTATCTGCGCTGGAGGGAAGCTACACTTAGTGAAAAACTCAGGATTCCAAATTTTTCTCGTGCCTTTGCTGACAAGGTTATCGTACAGAGTAGTAGTGGAGTGCTCAGTATTCAAAATAAGGCTAAGTGCTGGTGGTGAGAGTGTAGAGTTTGATAGAAGAGAGAGAGAGAGAAAGAGAAGTGTATCGTTGAAGTCAAAACAGCCTGGAGAAACTTTTTCATGTACACGCACAGTCAGGTCTCTTGAGTAAAGGATGTGTGCTTCATAGCCCTTCTATGAATTTCGCTAGGACGAAGGAACAACCGTTTCCTTGCGTTTATCTGATCGAACACGGACTAATTCCAGAGTGGCCAGATATTGAGAGTTGTTAAAGTGATTCCTTGAGGTCGCGGAGAAAAGGATCAGTTAGCCAACGACCCCCCTGAGATAAAAGAACACATAATCTAGTTACTCACAGCGTAGAGACAGATCTTGGTCTTTAGACGGAGGTAGTAGCCGGTTTTGGTGTATGGACTTGACTATTTGCCTCTTTGGGTAGTTTCTTCTCAGATTCTTGCTGGTCTGCTAGTAGTCGCTCATGTAGTCGATTCCGGCAATAGGATAAGATGGCAGCCAGGATAATGGAGAGAATCGCAGCCACTATGAATACTGTGAATGTCCCCCAGGTCGTTTTGATCCAGTCTTGGACTGCGGGATACATTGTGAGATATGTTTCTCTGCTCGTCTGTACGATTATTTTGGTAATGTTTTGTGGCGTGGAGGGTTGTAGATTATGGTGGTGGTAACAAGACGGTGGTTAGACGTTTCATAGAATGCTAATGCATCCTTGACTATTCGTACCGGGAAACGAAAAAAATAAAACACATTGAACACGTAAAAGCTGCCGGGAATCGCGATGTCGCGAGGAGATATCGGATTGGAGTATGGGGTGGTGAGTAGCGGACGATGTGATCTAAAGTACTTGGCGTGACCTTCAAACTCTTCTTCATATAATTTAAGCTTGCTATGTCAGAGATAGAAATCGAAAAGAACTAACGTTGATATACACGTGCGGCAGGGTGGAGTGAGAACAAAGAGACAAAAAAGAAAGGAGGAAAGGGGGAAAAAACGAACGGCACCTCGAAGGAACAAAGAAAATTGACGAGCGGGGTACTCGAATACACTCAAATACGGGGAAAACTTAGGCATACAATAATTACTTTTTCTTCTTCTTAAAAGTAGTGGCAATTGATCTTGGAGCCCAGCAGGCAAAGGCAGAAGGAAATTGGAAATCTTCGTTCCTGTCTTCAGCATTCATAGCGTGAGAGGAATCTGCTGACAGGAGAGTGGACACATTCGATTAAATCTGTCATGGCCACCGTGATATTATAATAGCGCTGATCATGTAAGAGGACAGCAGTGTCAAGACTACGCACTCCATTCTTCATCGTAGTATTGGGTTCTATACTAGATGATTCTGTCACCTTTTACCCATCATCTAAATCATACCACCAGGAGGAGTGAGGGGAAGGTCGTCAAACTCTTTCCCGACAGTCCTTGAGGAAGCACCTGTACCACTATTCGGATATTCTCCGACATGAGATGATGCTCTGTGCGAGTTCTCATGAGTGCCATTGTAAGAGCCTCTTGAGTTCTCTTCGTGACGATCTTGATGATCGTTTGGGAATCGCGAGCTCCCCACTACTGGTACTTGAGGCGGCAATCTGGACGGTGTGAAAAGACCACTTTCTCTGTAGTCGTCATGGAGCCCTGTCATATCGCTCATTAGCTAGGATCCGGGAAAATGCTGAGCAAAGTTATAAATGGCTGAGAACCACCAACCTCCTCGTTCACTGCCCTGAGGCCCAGTAATGTAGGGTGCGGCTTGACTGTCAGCCGGAAAAGTTATCGCACGTGGGCTGCTGATCTTGAGTTTCTTCTTCAACTTTTCATGTTGCTTCTGCATCTTCAGCTCTCCCCGCCGATCCTTTCGTGCTATCCAGCTTTGTCGCATCGTCCTGAAGATCCAAAAGCCAATTGCACTCAAAATGATACCGAGCACAAAGCCGACAGTTAACGCAATGCCGAACTGTTTCCCTACTCCGAGCCGCTCCCATCCATCCTTAATCATTTCCTTGCTTGAAGTAATATTCATGACGGCAAGTGGGTGATCTGTGTTGCCGTTCAGCAAGGTAGAGTCGTTGATTGAGGGAGGATTAAAGTCTTTCCGTCGCTGAATGGACGAGCTGTCGCATACATGTGTGATGTGATAAATTGTGTCGTGTGGACTAAAAAAAGATTCCGTCGTCGTAAATCGAGATGATTCTGGATACAGGTCTTCAATGTCACTAGGGGATATCGACAACAGGCGGCACGCCTTGAAATACCCGGCACGACCCGGCGACTCTTCATTGTCTGCATTATGGCTGTTAGTCCGACTGGTCGATATTCAATAGTTGACCTATATCGAAATGCTGTAACCAACATGCAGTCGAAGGGCATTGTGTCCCTCGTGGAAGTACGCGATGAACAAAAGCCAAGGTAAGCTAAAGAACAAAGGACAAGAAACCAACTGGAGAAAACAAAGAAAATGAAACTTCGAGGACTATTGCTCAGTGAAATAGGGCTTGTAATTATCTCTCTTGCGCAACGGGTATGGTACCTACTACATATGTACGGTACTGTGGTACTCGATGTGCTACCAGTGCCACGCCGCTGAATACCGGCTCCCGAGACGAAATAAACGACAGTCATTTGTTTTAACAATGAATAACCCGATTAAGAGAATGAGTTATAAGAAGCGGGAATCTATAAGTTCGATTTATTAAACTTTAATTGTTCATTGCTCGTCGAGCTTTCTACCATTGCGGAATTTGCCAGAAATTAAGGGGTTATTAATACAGCCAGTATATGAAATATAGCTAATAGTTATTATGGCATTAATGCCGATTAGTATACTGGGTCGATAATTGTGCGATATCAAATCAACAAAGTTTTATTCGTTTGGGAAACTTCACAAATTAGCAAGTAATAATCAAATTCTATCGTACTATTCTGACAGGGGCCTGCCTCTTATCCAGGCTTTCCACCGAGCAGCTCTTAATTAATCAGTGGCCGTCCCAATCGACTGGATGTTATCACGAAGACCACGGAGACCACCATCAGCCTCCAAGTCCACATCTTGAAGTTCACTGCTCGCACCGCGGCGGCGAGAAGGAGCAGCGACTCGAACCGCCAAGGTCGGCGGCGGCGCTGGCACAGTTGTGGTTGACGACGACTTGTTGCGACGACGCGAGCAACGACAATAGCGCGCCGCCATAACAGCAAGCCCTACGACTAAAAGCGTACCAGCTACCGAGGCGACTACGATGAGCAGGATTTCCTCCATGCTGATGTTGCTAGCCACTGGGAGAGAAGAAGAGGGAGAAGACATACTTACCGAGTTTGTTAGTTGGTGAGGTGTTAGAATAGGTGATGAAGACTGCGTTAGAGTGTGTACAGGTATGTGTGCTGATGCGAATGGATTTGCTCAATGTTTTTAGAAGCAGTAAGCATCGCCTTAAATATGCCTCGGTGCTCTTACCACGGTAACATAGGCGTTAACAGGCTAGTTCAGCATCATGATTCATGAAAGGTATTGTCTTACGGATCAAAGAGAGAACTTGGCTGAAAACAAAGAGCGACTATGCTTAGCCAACAGCAATCCAGTCATTCTCACGATACCTGCTAGTAAAAACTATCGAAAATGGATACAGACGTGCTTTAAAACTTTCACACTTAACCCACTCTTCTCCGAATGAGGATTATCTCCTCTGATCCCATACCCCGAATTATCTGTGCCCCTATGCTTAAGGGGTGTTTGAAACATGCGTCTACTGAATTCAGAAGTCAAAGGCAGATTAGTCTGAGCTCCCTTACTCTGAGGGAGATGATAAGTCAACTTGATCGAGCAACTAGATAGCACAGACAGCTCTAGCTTCTCTAGTTCAATGAATCCGGATAGGCGTGAAAAAGATGGAATTGGTTCAGAAGCTCAGTTGTAGGCAGATCAATAGGGAAGAAAGTGATATTCGAAGCGCGTATCATTACAAGTCAGCTCCGCGATAGTGTGTGAGGATCAGGCTTTTTCAAGCATTGTGAGCAGCGGCAAAGTCTTGGTAGCAATAGAGTGACGTTTACCATTGCCGTCTGATGAGGAATACGCACCAACGAAGCGCGGCTGAAGACTCGTTCAAATCCAGCTTGGCAGGTCCTTCCATTTAATGCGACCATCATCCTTGATAGGGTCGATTTCATTGATAGCCTCAATTGCATTGTCCTCCTTCTTGTGTTGCAAGTGTCGCGCTTCGGGGATGAACATGATAAATTTGACGAAGACTATGCCGAAGATGGCGACCATAATGAGAATGACAATCAAACCGGGATCTGTTTTGGTCTCATTCCCTATATTGCTGATATGCTTGACTGATACTGATGAAAGAGTATGATTCAGGATTGGGATTGGAGTTGAGGGAGACATATCTGTTGGTTTCGAATGTTGCTAGTTAAAGTAAGGTATAAGCGGGAAGGGTTTCTATATTTTAAGATGCAGTTATATTCTGTATCGCAAGATGAGATTTAAGTACAGTTTGAATGAGATGTAAATACAAAACTTGTTAGTAGAGCGAACTGATAGCTGAGAATAGGTGAAGTGGTTGGTGTGGCTTTAAGTACTCTAAGTAACTTATGTTAGATAACTCTAGTTTAGAAGCAGAGATTTATTTTCAGAACTATAAATGAGCAAAGGCTTCATCTCCCTTAAGACATTATGACCGAACGATAAAGAAAGATGAAGATCAGTAGGAGTGATCCAGAGAGTTTTATAAAGCGAAGGTCAGCTGAGACCGACGAGACACTAACAAAGCGACGGGCTGGGATGGAGATAAATACGATAGAAGAGCAACTTCTTGTCTCTTCGGTGTTCTATTCTCACTTTTATGAGGTACGAACATAGACGTTGCTGTCTCATGCTAGGAAGTGAGGTTGAGTACGGGTAGTGAGCATCTTCAAGTTGTTATTCCTTATTCGAAAAAAAAAAAATCCCGTTTTTCAACCTACCACCCGCATATAGTAATATGAGTTACAATTCAGACAGTTAATCGTTTACAGTTATTTATTCATAGTTTAGGGGCGTCAGCAAATCCAGCGTTGAAAACTACCTTGAGGGCCGTGACATTTAGCCGGACGAATCTCATGGCGTCGGACCTTTGCAATGGCTCTGAGACCAAAACAAGTTGGCAACCCGGATGGCCCTTCGCGTGAGTTATGGAGGTTGGGCGCACATATAAGGGGGGAGGGATCTGGCCTTGGCCTCCCCCTTCCATCCCACACAACTACCTACGCCGTCTCGTACGAACACTAGATCCAGACCACCAGACACAACGGAGTAGTGAGCACAGGATTTTAGCTGACTGTGCCGAGCTCCAATATTTCAGTATTTCCCTGCACATTTAAAATATTCTAGACGCTACCATTCGCTGTCCCAATCGCCACGCCTACCAGGTATGAGGTATTTCTAGTCTTCGCTCGGAGTCCAAAGAAACAAGGATAACCCAAGAGACACTGGCCACTGATCGAAAATAGGGGTGATACCGCCGGTCAGAACATGGCATGATGTAAAGAGTGCTCAGGCCCATCCGTCAACCGTATCCGACATCAACGTGAGGAAAGGAAGCGTCAAAAGAGTGCAGCCGAGACCAACTCACCTTCAACGATTCGCTCTTGCATGCTTTTGCATCTCTTGATTGCATGGCTCGCAAGATGGCATTACTTGATAGATTCATCTAATCATTAACAACGCAATCGGCCGAAGGATGTATCTGATTGCCCGCCCTATCTTATAGTGTGGGGGACTGATCCGACCAACATATGGACTCGGCACCACCATGTAAGTACGTCTTCCCCACTCACACATCGCGACAGACAGTGTTCTCGACGGGAGAGTCCCGGGATTCCGCATCACGAGAAGCGGCATACCCCAAGCATTTTCACGGAACAATGTGCCGAATGTCAAGTCCAAATTTCATGGAGAGCTAGCTCAAGGTCCGATACAAGCCAGAGGAGAATGTGAGCTTTACGATGTCTTACTGTACAGTAAGAGCATTCATCAAGCGCCATGAGTTGGCAATCTTTAGCAGCCGAGCCGATGGTGTGGTAGGAGACAGAACGGGGCTCAAGGGTCTCGAGATACCTTACTTGGGACGCGCTAGCGAACGAAACCCGCGGTTGACGCCATTAAGAAGATCATCGATGCATTGGAGAAACAACCTGTGGACAGCAAAGACCCCATAACGAGTTCCGCCCTACGGAAAACCAAAAGAAAAAACCCCACAGGTTTAGGCAGGAGATACAATGCTTACCCCCAGGAGGCGTCAACTACGGCATCTGACTGGTAGGTACGGAGTGGGGGAGAGAGACATTGTCTAGGTAAGCCTGAGATCATGAGACGTCCTCGGTCAGCACCGGCTCCCCCGACAAGCTCGCGGCATCTTTCGGGGCTCACCATCAGGCGAGACCGCGTGGAATAGATCAACAAAATAGTCACCGCATGCTGTAGTGCGGGGTAGAAACCAAGGCAAGAGCTGTAATACAAAGGCATGCTACGTATATGTAGTTAATCTATTACTACTTGCCCAGGGGGCCAAGAAGCTGTATATCAGGTATGACGAGCGACCTAAGCATTCGGAATCCGATGAGGCTTCCTAGTGTGAATATCACATACATACCCAAGGGAGGGGGATCTCCCATTCTTGCGGGCTGGCAATAATACTTTTCAGGAAAGGACTGAGGGAAAGCACAACACCCAAAAAGGAGAGGATCCTGGCTACTGTAAGCCTTAAGACGCCCCATTTTCCTGGGTATGAAGAAGATGGGGGGGAGAAAAGAAGGGGGCAATTGGTGAAGAGGTGATTCTGTTGGTCACACGCTGGTCCAACATCAAAGGGGACACGCAGTAGTACCGCATTTCACCCTCACTTGATGTATGTCTGGCTGATCTCACGCAGAAAAGGCGCAGTAGGGCAAGAGCATCGTACTGGTTCATTAGGTCCATTGGCTCAGTAGATTTCGCCCCTCACGTCAGGTGTGTGGGGGGGGGGCGGCGACCGCCGAGTGCCTGTAAGTCGGGTATATATAACTGTCCTATTCCTCGCTTCTTCCCGTACAAGCGAACCAAACAATCAACTCCTATCATCGAACGACTTTGACCTCTTATCTTTCGACATAACAGATACCATCTATCAAAATGAAGGGTGACTGCTCCTGCTCTGGTGGTGATGGCTGTAAGTGATTGAATCCGAACCCCCTCACTCCTGTCTACCCCGCCATACCTGTGGTGGTTAGATTACCCCGCTATCGCCAGCCTGCCAGGCTTACCAGCTTCCATCGCCATCACCGAAACTCATCGCAACATATCACTGACACGGTTCTCTGCTTCTAGGCAAATGTGGCGCCGACTGCTCTTGCAAATAAGCGACTTATCAGAAGTCCTTATTCATCATCACAAAATGATACACAAAAAAAAAAAAAAACGAACATGATTTTTGGCCCCTTTTGATCAGTGCTATTTTTTTCGTTTTCATCATAATCGAACATTCTCAGCAATCAGCCTGCCTACATCGCCCTCAGCCACAGCCAATCATGGCAAACCATACGACAAGAACTGCGACCATGGCTTAAGATCATCTTGAGGGTCTGGGGGTTAGGAGGTTGAAAGGAAAGAGAACGTCTTATGGGGCTGTTGTACTTTATTCTTCCGGGATGGAACTGGAGAGAGGATATGAACAGTAATGGGGATTCAACGTCAATAGCTACCTTTTGCCAGTCACTCCTTGATGAATACAATTTCCTATGTGGCCCCAATCCCGCCGAGTCTCGCGCGTGTGATGCAAATGTTGAAGGTCGATGAGTAGGTGGTGAGTGTGGCCCTCCGACAAACTTCTGTAAGACCCTTATGCTGGACGATAGACTGAGGTGTTACTATCGCTAGCATGTAACGCTTTCTATCTCCTAATTGGTTAGGGTCAATAAGTGCTGAAGGTATCTGACACCTCGTTTGTCAATGTGTTGGGAAGTGGTAGTAGTCCCGTTTCTCAAAGGGGAGGCACAGATAGGCAAGAGCAGTTGCTGCTTATATTTATTGAGACATACTAAGAGGAGTATTTGATTTTGGTCTCCTACCGAGCTATTCATTCAAACTGGTCCAATAAAATCCTCTATCCATATCTCATTATAGAGATGGCGGAGCATTCTAACACTGCGCCTTCATATACCCTACCGCCCTGGGACGATGTTTACCAGTCACCTTTGCAGTATGAAGCATCGGCCCAAGAAATAATCGCATCAGCGGAAGACACTGGGTTGTTGTCATTGTTGCCATGTCGCCATCGAGACGGCTTGTAATATACATTCTAAAATGGCATATGTTAATCTCAGTCATCCAGTCTTAGTCTTATCGCCCTCCTGTTTCTCACCTATTTACTTTACACGGAGTTGCTTCATATGTCGGCTAATCTTCATTGTAAGATTGAACTCCCTTCGCTCCAATGTGAGACCACCCTTCTAGGCGGACGAAATCGCTGCTGGGATTTTCATCACGCTCTCTATTTTGGGCGACTTCGATATGGTGACTCTGATGTTTCGGCACCTGCACCCTATGATTCCTTATGGGACCGCTTCAGCTCACTTAATGTCTCAAAAAGTCTGGCGTCAAGAAATGGGCACAGCCCTCATCTTGAGCGACTGTAAAGGGACCAACACACAGGAGTGTCGCGACCCAGCCGCCAATTGGCTTTGCATCAGTCGGTCTGATGTTGATTGTAAACACCATACCTATGGGCAGGATCATAAGGCTAAGTTTCTCCCGCCACGTTTGCTAGATGTTCGCCATGCCCGACAAACTGGTTTGCTCAGATTAGTGGACAGCACAATGGAGTTTGACGAAAGAGACTATATCACTCTGAACCACTGTTGGGGCTCCGGTGGTGCAAAATTGAACCCGCTGCTTTTGCAGGAAATTTGGAAGAGAGGAAGACCGCCGGCTGGTCTGTCAAAGAGCTTCCCCCTACATTCCAGGATGTGGTGGAGATAACGTCTTGGTGTGGGAGTAAGTTTGTGTCTCAAAGTTCAGGAGAGATAGGGAAAGCTGAAATAGAGATTAATCCAGTATGCTGGCTCTGGATCGACTGTATGTGCATCATACAAAACTCGACACTTGGTGAGGACTGGTACCATGAAGCAGAACTCATGGCTGAGATATATTCCAATGCACTGGTAAACATCTCAGCAAACGTTGGCAGCGACTCACTCGCCGGATGTTTTGCGAACGCGACTGGATCGAAACCTACAGAGCGTGATTCCCAATGAAAGGACAAGATTGAATATTACTAAATTGGCGTGAGCACGCGAACTTCCCAAAATCACCTACATTTCGTCGAGCTTGGATCTGGCGTGAACGTTAGTTGTCGCCCCGAATATTGCGCTTCACGGAAGCAAGGGTGTACTGGGAATGCTGCACAGAAAACCAGGTTTTTAGCGAATCTTTCCCAGACGGCCTACCAGAAGATCCCTTATTCCGCAGTGAACTCAAATACAATATTAAAGGACTACTTCAACAGCAATCGGATAGTGTACTTGACTTACAACGGAAGTGGTTAGGATTGTGTGGGCAGTTGTCACACAAGAGAGCGGCAAACTACACTGATACACCCATCATACTGTCAAGTCTCGCCAAGGAGTTTTCCAGAGTGTTCCAATCGGATCAGTTCCTGTCTGGGCACTGGCGATCCAGTCTCCCAGAAAGTCTCCTCTGGAAGACAACATACGAGAGGGAACCGAGCAGCCGGATCACAGCACCTATATGGTCGTGGCTTGCTGCGTAGGAAATTTCGTTTACTGGCGGTATGTTGAACACATTTGATCTATCTGTACCTCTGGTAGACATTTTGGATGTCTCAACAAAACTTCAACGGCCAAGCGATCCTTTCGGGTCGGTCACAGAAGGCCACCTGATTCTGAGAGGGTTCATTCGATTTATATGTATCAAGCGAAAGAGGTTTATGGAAAACTTTGAATACCCCATAGAGACTCTAGACGACTGCATCTCACAAAAGTCAGCAGAGGGCTACAGTGCAACAGCTAACGTCGAACAATCGGAGGGACCTGCCGACACATCGTTTAGTTTGGCCGATGTGCTGACCCCTTAGTACGATACTATTGATGACTTAATAAGTGAGAAGTTCTACCCCAAAGTAGAGATTTACTTCGATTGGGATATACCAATGCCCGACGATCCCGATGCTTCTTTTGATGTCAAATGCTTCTTTCTCTTCTTGACTCGCGAATTCGGCCTGCTCCTCAAAGAAGTCGGCACGGCAACATATATTCGACTGGGATTTGTCTTCGGGCCCGAGAAAGAGGCAAAAAAGAAAGCAAATGCAGAAATACGCGGACCCTCTTCCAGAGGCGATATGGATCCGGCGATATTCACTAGCGGAGAGGATAACAAACTTCACACGAGAGAAACTCTGGAAACGACATGAGTCAATCACGAAAACATGTCAATAAGAGAATGATGTTCAGAAAAGTGATGCACTTGAGGATCACTTCTCCTACGATGTTCCGTGGGTTGAGAAGTCATTTGAGGAGGAGAACTTGCCGATCCCAAAGCGACTTCAACCGCAAACCGTCACACTCCTCTAATCTAGACTAGATGCCAGAAATCTCTTCGGCAACGATAGGCATTGTGGGTCGCGGCTATCATCAGTTCGTCATGGTGAGCGCTCTCTATTTCGTCTTTAAGACGCATTCGATACACAAAATACACTGTTGATCGTCCATTCGGTGCGGGCTATGTCTATCCGGCTTTATTTCATTTCTCTTCGGAAACCTCAACTCCTTCGGGAGGAACAAAAGGTGTTTCTTGTGCTTTTGTTGCGTGTGTCACATATCTGCAGAGGGAATAAGTCGATGTCTTCATTACTCGGGCCGGTTAGCAAATGACTCACTTTGTGTGGCTTCCTCGGGCCGCCAACTCGCCGTTGCTATTGCGGAATGTGATGGTCGTATATGCTAATGTTTTACCGACTGGAGGATTTGAATCAATCTCAACGAAATAATCATATAAGATGAATCGGAAAAGAGGTTGTCTCACTTTTGTCGCAGACTGCAGTGGCTGTGATTTTGTCGCCTACCTTGCCGCCGCTGCTTAGATAGGTGACTACAATGGCATCAGATTAGCCTCTTGCTCAAAAGTCCCAATGGAGAACAAACAGTAGAGATTGTAGATTCAGGAGAGAGGCAGCAGTCACCATTCAGATCGGTTGATACACCTGTGGAGTAGAGACCTGTTGAAGCTACGGCCAGGGAGCCGCCCAGATCAACCATGCTTGCGATTGTACCGCCATGTAGGATGCTAAGTCTGTTCTATAGGAAATGATGAGCTCTGAATTGTGGTAAAAGTGAAAGAAGAAGAAGAAGAAAAAGAAGAAAAAGAAAAAAAAAAACTTAAGTGATGGCATACTGTATGGTCCTTTGTGATATCTAATTCAAAGTCGACTTTGCCGTGGGCGGCATTTGTGACTCTAATCTGCCGTGAGAGGATGAGCAACAAGTGAGATAGGCATGTTTCATCTTGCTAAGCTCACATTTGATCCTAGTAATCTACTCATTTCTGCATTAATGACTAGTGTACAGAGTTAATCATGATTTGTTATGCTCACTGACCTTGGCTCAAGACCAGACTCGGCCATGAATGATTTCAAGACCTGATATTGTTAGAGCTGTTTTGTTGGAAACAGACGTGATCGATACACAGGAACGACAACTCACAGAACGAACAAAGGGGAGTGGTGATAGCTTTGGTGGCATTTTCACGAGTTATAGGAGCTCTCCCAATGAAATGATCTCTTGCGATTTCTTCAAGAACTTTGATATGAACGATGCACAGGATAGGATTGCTCTGTTTCCTCGGCAAATGAAGCGCTGAATCTCGAGATACGGATCCGTAACAGGGGCCCGGAATCCGGCGCGACAGGGGCGGGTTACCAGGTAGGTGTTAGTGGGAGATGTGGGGCAGCTATAAGCAACAGCTCTGCCGATCCTTCCTCTGAAGCTTTCTTTATTCCCCCCCAACCGGCCGCGCCTACTAAAATTCATTAGCCGCCGACCACTTTGATCGCATCACTTCTTCAACGGTCATCTGAATAGGCCGCAGAAAGTGAGGCGCATCCTGCGACACGCGCTATCTTTCCCAGTCATGTCGGCGCCCGCCGATGTGCACACAGAAGAATACACTCGGTTGCACATTACTCCCTTCGACGAGTCTCTGCTGCGATCCGTCCTCTCCGCCTCTATTCTCCCTCGAGCTCGCAACATATCCTACCACACCATCGAGACATTCCCCGAGAAGCCCTTTGGATTCGTGGACTTACCTACTATGGACGCCGACAAGCTGAAGAAGAAGCTGAACGGAGCTGTCCTGAAAGGTAAAAAGCTGCGAGTAGAAACAGCCCGGCCTGAAAAGATTCAGGAGCGCACACAAGAAGAAGACAACGGCGATGATTCTAAGGAAAGGGCGAAGAAGGAAAAGAAGAAATCAAAGAAGCGCAAGCATGAGATCAACGTGATCGAAGGCGTTGAGCTCGAGGGTCGCAAGATCAAGCGGGGTTGGACCACAACGGAAAATGAGATGATTGAGGAGAAGCGGAAGAAGGCTAAGAGGGAAAAGAAGGACGAAAAAGTGAAAGAAGGGAAGAAAGACAAAAAGGAGAAAAGACGAGATGTCAAGTCCAAGTATACCGATGGCCCCGAGTGTCTCTTCAAAACCAAGCTACCGATGGCCGATGCACCAAAAGAGAAGGACGAGGACGGCCCACAAAAGAAGAAGCGGAAGCGGAAGGGTGAAGGGGAGGTGATCGTGCATGAATTCGAGAAGACGGTGAAATATCCCTCCTTCTTAAAATCTAGCTATGCTGGAGGCACTGTCGAATCCGCCACGTTTCACGACGGCGTCGGTTGGGTCGACAGCGACGGAAATGTCGTTGAGGCGGTCAAGAAAACGAAACGATTAGAGGCCATTCCTCCTCCGAAACTCCCTAAAACGAAACGACCCACTCCAGCAGCCCCTGTGACAGAGACTGCCGACAACGATGAGGAAGACTCGGACGAGACAAGCAGCAGTGGCACGTCATCCTCGGGCGAGGACGAAGAGTCGGACGAAGACTCTGAAGCCTCTGCCGAAGAAAAAGAAGCGACACCTGCAAAGCCGCTCCAAGTAGTCACCAATAACCCAAGCAGTCCTCTGGCCAACATAAAATCGAAATCCGCACGACCCAAGTCATCAGGCTCCATAACCACCCTATCCATCAAAATTCCACCACCCGTTATCACCACGACCCCAGCCGCAAAAAAGGCAGTTCACCCGCTCGAAGCCCTCTACAAGCGCTCCAAGGACGAAACACCGAGTAATGCCGAGCAACCCTTCAGTTTCTTTAGCAACGATAATGATGATGAGGACATGAAGGATGGAGGTGATTCCTCACCCCGCCGCCCGAGTCAGAGCCAGAGCCAGATGATGCCCATGACGCCTTTCACGAAACAAGATTTCGACTTCAGGAATATCCGCAGTGCGGCTCCGACGCCGGATACGGCGCACCCGAGCCGGTCGTTCAATTTCTTCGGTGGTCGCTCAAAGTCTCCCCCCTCGGATGATGAGGCTGATGCTTCATTTGCTGCCAACCGTATCCAGGGCGCAGAGGAGCTGGGAAATGTAGTAGAGGAAGACGAAGGCGAAGGAGTGGCAGAGGCGGGACAAGATGTTGATATTGACATGCAAGATGGGGAGGAGGAGAAAGAAGAAGAGGGCGCCGAAGAAGCAGAGAAGAGTATCAGCGATTTCCAGAAACAGTTCTGGGAGAAACGCGGTGATCTGAATCGGGCTTGGAGGAAGCGCCGGAAGATGGCGTCCAAGGAGAAGCGATATCGCGAGAATCGGGCACGGGCTGATCGGGCCATCTAAATCTCCCTACTTCATAGCCGGGCTGAAAGGTTCTGGCAGAATATGTGACGTTCGGCCTATTGAACCTGGCTGATGTGATATTTGAGGGCTTGGGCAGGCAGATGGACTTGTGGCATTGATGTGTTCCTGTGTGCTCTTGTGAGTAGATAGTGTATTGACCTTCTACTAATATTATAATGATCATTACACCCAAGAACCCAGGATTTCCAGCCTGTCACCTCAAAGCCATTTGATTATTATTACATCGTCAACCATGACGATTCTATCAACAAAGCCCGCCGACCTAGAGGCAGCCGGCAAGCCCATCCAAGTCGGCATCATCCGCACCGGCAAGTTCAAGTCAAATGTTCATCTCGCAATCATACCGTAGAACAAGTCTTCGACTAGCGAGTATCGTAGACCTCTCCAAGGACCGGGCCCTCGCGCCTCTCAAGCGAACGGGGTCTTCCGAGGAGAAATACGACTCAACGGCGTCGTTGAGTATATCTGAGGGTACCAAGGCCGGCAAAAGGGCTATCATAACAGACTCGGCGGAACTTATTGCTCCGCCGGAGATTGATGCCATTCTGGAGGTTACGGGAAATCGTGCTGCTGGTATACGGCATGTGCTACTTTGCTGCGAGCACAAGAAGCATGCTATCGTGATAAATGTCAAGGCTGATGTTCTGGCTGGTCCCTTGCTTGTGCGTAAGGCTAAGGAGCCGGGCATTATCTACTCCATGGCTTACGGTGATCGACCGGTGCTTATTGCTGAGGTTGTTTAATTGGGCGCGGACTACCGGAGTGTGAGTCATTTTCTCTTTTATTCCTGCTCTCTCTACTCTCTGTATTTGGTTATATGGTAAATAAACTGACTGAGACACAAAGGTGACGTCGTCTGTGCCGACGAGGGAATCAAGCACCTACCTGAGTACCACTACTCGAATCCAGACACAGTATGGTACTACTACGTTTTCACAGAAGAGCAGCAGCTCGCATCAGGTGATTTCAACCCGAGAATGTTCAACTTGTGCCTAGACGGTACGGAGTCCGCGCTCGAGATGGCTGCGACCTGACACCGCCCACAGACGGGCTCAAATTCCCTCCCGTCGGCTTCTGGGACTTGCCCGAGATCCTCAAGCCCAAGGGCGTCAAGGGCTGTGGCATGCTCGAAAAGACGGGTACCGTTGAATTCATGTCGTCCATGGAACCCAACGGCCGCTGGGTTTTCAATCACTTGCGCTGGGGTGTCTACATTATTATTGAGGCACGGGGCCCGTACCAGCAGGACTGCTGCAAGAAATACGGTCTCAAGCCCGATAGCACGGGGGATATGCGGAGTAGTACAAGCCTTACCATCTCATCGGTCTCGAGCTAGGCGTTTCAATCGCCAACATCAAGGTCCGCGGGGAGCCGATGGGTCAGAACAAGACAGTGGGCAGGCGACGTCGTAGCGACCGCCAAGCGGGACCTCAAGGCTGGCGAGAAGCTGGATGGCGAGAGCGGGTTCATAGTCTACGGCAAACTCAAGGCTGCTGCGACATCCATTGCGATCGAGAGCTTGCCGGTTGGTCTTGCGCACGGCATTGTGCTCAAGCGGGATGTAAAGAAGGATCAGGGGCTCCGCTGGGAAGATGTTGAGTATAGTGTTAATTCGCAGGCTATCTCTGTGCGCAGGGAGATGGAGGGAATCTACAGGAAGGAGTTCGTTGCGGCTAAGACTTTTATGACTAATGGAGTCAATGGGGTTCACTAATTAGGTAGGTCATGACAGAGCGGGATGAGAACACTGTAGGCGCGCACGCCATAGGACCCTCGATGAAGATCTTTGGTGATGATGGGCTTGGATAGGATAGACTGCATATTTTCATGAAGAAATATTTTAGGTTGGCATCGATACCTTCGTCGCACTTACTAAGAACATATATTTCAGTTCTCTTGTCAGATCACGAGCTGCAGCGAATTGAACCGTATTTGATCTGGAACTAGCGAGACATGATATTGCGGTGTATCTCAAGAGAAAAATAGCTGATGAGCGTTTTCGAAAGTTTGAGGCGGAAAGGTGCAATTATCGCATGGAGTCTTCTCTTGTATGGAAATGGTACTAGTCCGCATCAAATTTCCAAATCGAAGTCAAGTCGAAAGCGTAAAGGAATCTATCGCGTAACAAAAACAGAAGGAATTTTCTCACCTTGTCGAATTGATAGCATGCGATATATATCTTAATAATGGCGTGCTCTGTCGCCAAGACACTCTATGCAGTGCTGTACTGGGATTTTGAGTGCGGCATTACAGCGATGGAGTATAGACTGCAGAAGATCTGCAATATGAATAAGAAGGGCGGATATGCCCATCGACTTGATTTATCTGATCTGCTGCTTCATTACTCCTTTTTCCAACTCGAACACCTGGCGTGATGGGAAACGCTAAGATGAGCGATGACCCTAAGTTCAGAGCTCCGGAGAGCGAGGTGTCTTTGTCCCCCGATGACTCGAATAGTGAACCGGGGGTAGAGGTTACGGATGTGCAAAAATTCGAGTTCGAGGAGTCGCGGAAGATTGGAGTTACGGGCGCTGCATTTCTTATCTTGAATAAGATGATTGGTACTGGAGGTGAGTGCGCGCACGAACCATGGTCATCCTCTTCATGGCGATAAGTAAAATCATGAGCCTAAATTAATTTTGAACGTGCTGGCTAGTGTTCTCTACACCGTCGAGTATCTTTCAGGCAACTGGATCAGTCGGCATATCCTTGATCCTCTGGGTTGTCGGTGGCATCCTCACCTTTTGCGGTCTAAGCATCTTTCTCGAGTTCGGTCTTGCGATCCCGAGGTCTGGCGGAGAGAAGAATTATCTCGAGCGTGTATACCGGAAACCACGCTATCTTGCCACCTGTATGTTGGCTGCGCAACTGGTTCTACTAGGTTTCTCATCCGGCAATTCTCTCGCATTCGGCGAATACGCGCTGTCGGCTGCTGGCCGTACGGACACGAGCGGCTATGTTGCTAGAGGCATCGGAGTCGCCGTCGTGACGTTCGCCGTCCTCTTGCACGGGCTCCTTCCCAAATGGGGACTTCGACTAGTCAACCTCCTCGGAATCTTCAAAGTGGTGATCCTCATCTTCATCGTTTTCTCAGGATTCGCCGCGCTCGCGGGCCATCTCCGCGTGCCTAACCCCAACAACTTCCACGACGCTTTCAAGCAGGAGGTGACGGCGACATATGGCGGGACAGGAGCATACGGGTACGCGAACGCCCTGCTGAGCATCATCTACAGCTACAAGGGCTGGGAGAACGCCAACTACGTCATCGGCGAGCTTAGGAACCCTCGCAAAACACTATCGCTCGCGGCACCCCTAGCCGTGGGTGGTGTCACGATCCTCTACGTCCTCGCTAATGTCGCGTACTTCGCCGCCGTTTCCAAGGAGGATCTGGCGACTTCGGAAGCGCTCGTCGCAGCCGTCTTCTTCAAGAACGTGTTTGGCGATAGCGCTGGTGCTAAGAGCTTGCCTGCGTTTGTCGCGCTGAGTAATCTGGGCAACGTACTCGCAGTAAGCTTCTCGCAGGCTCGCATTAACCAGGAGTTTGCGAAGGAAGCTCTGTTGCCGTTTAGCACGTTCTGGGCGTCCAATAAGCCGTTTAATGCCCCTCTTGCTTCTGTAAGTTCGTTTTTGATTGTAAAAAGGGAAAAAAATTGTGTACTGATGTCGGTGTGCAATAGTTGTTTCTGCATTGGGTCGTTACGGTTATCATCCTCCTTGCGCCTCCACCGGGACCTGCTTACAACTTCCTTGTAAACCTCTATACGTACCCAGGGGCCTGGGTCAACGGGTTCGTATCTGCAGGGTTGATCTACTTACACTACAAGAAATCGGAGCGGTGGGTATCGCCATGGCATTCGTATCTGCCCATTATCATCATCTATCTGCTCGCCATGATCTTCCTAGCCGTCACGCCGTTCATCCCTCCGAATGGCGGCAACTTAAGCCCGGATGGCTATCCGTACTATGTCTTTCCGGTGGTCGGGGTTGGCGTGCTACTCCTGGGGGCGTTCTATTGGGTTTGCTGGACCAAGGTCTGGCCAGCCATTGGCGGATATAAGATTGTTGCGAACCGCATCATTGACGAGAATGGTGTTGAAGCTATCCGATATGAGAAAGTCAAGATTCATTGATGACTTGTTTTATTGTTCGCAGAAATTTGGCTAGAGAACTACGAGGATAAGAATGATATCCATTGATGATTTTCTTGGCAAGATCAGCTGCCGAATCTTGATACCCAATTTAGAACACAAACTTGGGAAAGAAAATGCGATTTGTGCTTGGTGGCTTGGAGTCAGCTTGCCTGATTTGGACAACCACATGCAGTTAATCGTCTAGTGAGGAGAAGTGGCTGGCTGGGCTATTATACACAATCAATTAATCATCTCAGTCATACATAGTGAAACCCTCACTTATGGTCAATGTGGAACAAACAAGACATCTTGACATTACTTCATAGAGGTCCAGGGAGAGTACCGACCTATGTATTAGGGGAGCCACATTATACTCGAGCAAGCCACCCCGCCATTTTGGACTGCCCGATACAGTACCTACATGCATCTAAATGGCTCCATCATAGCACAAATAATATCTGTATTACTCAGAAACTGACGGTTCAAACAGGGGGTTTAATGAAAAGATACTCGGCGTGCACAGTGTGATTTGCAGGAGGTCCAGCACGAGATTCTCCTAATAATCTGTGCATATGTATACCTAAGACTTGAAACAGACGTTGTGAAAGGAATACGAAATAGAGTAATCGCCGAACCGATGAACTCGCGGATCTAATCCGCCAAGGAAAGGGAACGTACATGCATGATTGGGTATCATTTTAATTGGCTGTCAGAGGGGTTGTCGCTTGCAAAGTACATATAACATGCTTGATGCATTGACTATAAAGATGATCTTTACCCTCAATAGTCTGCATATTGGCGCATGTAATGTTCAATACACATCTACCCATAGTACAAGGATCTGAAGTAAACCAAGAGCAGACCTAGGAATACGGAGCATCGCAGGACTCCAAGGCCCCCTCGGATAGCCTATCCAGGCCAATCCCATGAGTATAGTCGCCCCCATCGAAACTCACAGAAACGACTAAGGTCACACAGGATCAGGTCCAGGTTGCTTGCTTTGATGCCTTTGTACATGTCACATGCAGTACATGTATGCAAAGAATCCAGTCTAATCTGGTCTTTTTGGTACCTTCTTCGTTTGTGTTACCTTGCAGGGTACTTGCTGCAAGTACCGTCTTTGACCGCTGCCGCACCCGCCTCTTCGTAATTGCCAATGTGACTGCTGTTTTTTACTTCAAAATTTCATAGTTTGCCTGCCGGTCATTCTCGCCTCTTCATTCCTCAATTGAATGTCCAAAATACACGGTTATTTCAATTGGCTTCCTGAAATTTAAATCAATTTGTTTCTCCGGCCGTATCCCCAGCCCAATAGAAGCGAGACGCTCATACTATTCTGTGATACGAGGTATGAGTGAGCTGCAGTATCATGGCTGGTGTTCCTCCGCCTTCGGCACCGCACGACCTCAAAAATATTAGCCCTGCCAACACACAGGCCGACCAGCTTCCCGATAGCGATTTGAATGCAGCTATCCTCCATTTCGCCCCCCAATACATGAGGGAGAAATTAGAACGTCTGGCTCAAGAATGTGACCAGCGTCTAGAGCGCGACCTAGTCCCACAGCTCCAGCATCTCTTACGCCAGATTGACGATGAACGCCGCGCTTTCGAAGAACAGAAGCGAGAACTTGTCCAAGATCTCCAGAGTCGATTGAAACTCCTCCGATTTGACGATGATGCTGTCAAAAATGCCATTCGACAACTCCGCTCTGTTGAGTCTCGGTTCCTGCATCTACTCCCAACAGCCGCCTCATTGGCTGCGCCCGTGAGCACCAACGTAGGAGTAAGCATCTCTGACCGAGCAAGCGGCCCAATCGGCAGACCTCATACTTCAATTGAAACGGCTTCTATATCTTTGAATCGAGAGATCACTGAAAGCGCTCCTCCGCCTTATTCTTCCACTTCAGCTGTGCCAGCACCTAGTTTTGAGAGGGAATTGCAGGCACAGGTCTCAATTGAAAGCGCCACAGCTTCGCAAAGTCCCAAACGGCCTAGGACCGAAAAGTCGAAAGACGCTGACAAGCCGTCCAAGCGTCAGAAGAATAACGAACCTCACGTAAATTGTCTATCCTCTATCTAATCATTGCTTCTATCTCGGCTCACTTAGAACATCAGGATGGCGCAAAGTCAAATTCGGCAGAGATCACGCGAGAAGTTGCATTCCCCAACTTAGAGACGGGCGAATGCATATTCCGTCAGTACGTAGTATTCCCAGGCTTTTCGGCATTGATTGAGTCATACTTCTCTCATGCTACATTTGATCTTCTTTTCTTCGAGCTGTGCATACTGAACACATGCAATTAGTTCTCAACACGAGGGATATTTCGTCATTCGATGCGACCACTGCGATCGTGGTACATTTACTGAACCTCCATTGGCATATAATCGGGCGTTGAAACACTTCCAAAGGCACAATTTCACGCGCGCTGACGGCGAGGAACTGACAAATGAGGATATCTTCGACCAATTTGCCTACCGAGGTACGAGCTTAGACCCTGTGGCATTGGCGAATTTGAATTGACATTCAACAGTGTGCGGCGAAGGCATGGCAAGCAAGTATTGGATTAGGGAACATCTTGGTGCCGCGCCACACATCTGTGAGTTTATAGCGGTTACCTGTTTCGCTGGCATGATCACCACTGACGATTGTAGACGTCCCCAACAAGGCCACCAGAGCTAGTCTCAGTACAGACGAATTGGAGGAAGATATGATGCGCAAGCACAAGGAGATCGATGACGATTTCTACCCACCATTCCCTCAAGCCCGAGAATCGCCTAGGAGTCGTTCCTCGGATCAGGGTCAAGACTTGGAGAAACCTCGACGTCCTCTGAGAAACGTGCCTCGCCCCGACTACAAAGAGATGGTAGCTGGGAAAGACCCTTGGGATGCTCTGGCTGAGGTGGATAGTGAGGTAAGCTCGCTCGATACTTGGCGGCCCATGCAACAGAGGTGGACTGACTCTATTTGACAGAGAACTTTCACAACGATTCAGGTCACTCATTCAACCTCGTCTAGCAAACGCAGGCTAGTGAAACCTGAGAGTCCAGAGAAGCAGTCGATGAAGGCTAAACCAATGGAGCCGAAAAAGTAGGAGTACTGTTTTCGACTCCTTCGCCGATGGAGCTATGCACTGACGTGATACACAGACCATTCGGATACATGTCTGAGCCGTGGCCGAGACGGTCAGCCCCTTGCTGAAGCAATGATGCTCAGCACTGTCTCATGAAATGTGTATCTGGCAACTCATGTACTGCCGTCATGCAGATCGTCAGAGACTTGGGAGAAAAAACATCTTCAACTCCATGCCGAGATTTTCAAACAGAACTACAGCTTTGCTTTATCGATTTGTTCAACTATTTCAGAGCTTCGCGCGCCCGATTTTTAAACTATCAAAATGTTCATCGGCAAACGGCACGTATTCATCTCCCTTTCCATTGTCCGATATCCACAACAATGGATCTCCATTCATCTGGGACGGATCGATACCAGCTTTCTTTAATGGCGCCTTGTCTTGCTTGTTGTTATGCGTGCTAGAGCGTGTATTCAAGCGTCTTACGAAGAGAGGAATCGCATATTTTGGAAGGTGTTCGCGAGCGTGTCTGAACCATGTCAGGAGGAATATCATCAGAAGCCATCGAAGTCGAAGATGGTAAATTAGTGAAGATGATAATGAAAGGTGATTAGACCAAGGGAGCGGCAAACGGTATGCGCGGCGGCTGCGGAATAATGAGGAAGTGGATTTAGAACAGAAATGATTCACATACCTCAATAAGCCGTTATAGTCGAATCCGTTCACGTTTTCAGTGTTGATATAGACCGCGGCCATCCCCGCCTTCCCATCATGTCCCGGTAATGAAACCCCATAAACGGTGGCCTCGCTAATACCAGGGTATCGTCCCAGAACCTCGGAGACCTCTGCCGTACTCACATTTTCACCTTTCCATCGAAACGTGTCTCCTAGGCGGTCGAGAAAGAACCATCTGCCGTCAGCATCTCTCCGTAGGGCATCGCCCGTTCGAAGGTAACAGTCGCCTTTTACGAAGACATCACGGACATATTTATTGGAAGTAGCCTCGGTGTTGCCATAGTATCCCGGGAACGGTGGTGTAATTGTCGGCGGCTGCCTGACAAGAATCTCACCTCCGATATCGTAGGGAACACGAGTAGCAAAGCCCGTCTTGGGATCCCGCACAATGTCGCCCGTTTCGGCATCAATAGCGACAGGAACGAGGACACTCCGGTGCCGCCACCGCTGTACGAGACCATGATGCCCAACAGAGTGGGCGCGGAAATCTCCCCGTGCGGCATTATCAAGCGGCATCACGCCCTCCGTAGCATTGAAAAACTCATATATCGTCTCGATGCCAAACCTGTCTCTAAACGCGACCCAAACGTCTGGCCGTAGTCCGTTCCCGTAGATCGCTCGCACGTTATGCGCGCGGTCGAGAGGGGACGGCGGCGCTGCGAGGAGATACCGGAGCGTCTCACCTACATAGACGAACCACGTGGCGCGAGAAGCACGCACGTCGGCCCAGAAGCGGGAGACGCTGAATTTCCGCGCTAGGCAGAGGGTCTGCCCCGTTACGAGCTGTGTCATGCCGCTTATGCCGCCTGTACCGTGGTAGAGAGGCATGCAGTCGTAGTACCGCTCGTTCTTAATCTTGCTTCTGATACCTGTGGAGGTGGGCGTTACGACGGCGAACCCGCACTCGCGGCTTACGCCTTGCATGAATCCCGCTACGGCGGGGATGATACAGGCTTTAGGGAGGCCGGTCGTCCCGCTTGTGTAGAAGAGGCCGAAGGGTGAGTCGGGCGCGACGTTCTCACGGAGGGAGTCGGGTAGCCGCTCTATTGATGCGGCGGCGATATGTGGTCGGGCATCACTCAAATAAATTATACGCACGCCTTTGGTCTGCAGCTCGTCCCGGACCTCGTCTAATCGCGCCAGGAGCTCAGGCGGTCCGTCCGCGAGGATGAGTTTCGCGCCGCTGATACCAAGACAGTGGAGCAGGGCCTGCCGCGACAAATTGTGGTTTATGAGCGCGGGCGCTGCCCCGATGGCCCAGAGGCCCAACCACGCGAGGACGAAGTCCGGGCTGTTGGTCATGAAGAAGGCTACTAGGTCGCCGGGCTTTACGGCGCAGTGCTGAGGGTCTAGGAAGAAGTGACCGAATTGAGTTGCGCGAGTGTGCGCTTGCTGCCAGGTGTAGGATGGGTGGTGGTGCGTATTAGTGATACTGACATCTTTGCTGTTTAGGTCTTTTTCGTCGGCGTAGGTTGGCCACCAGATGCATTCTTCGTTGGGCTGGACCTGGGACCAGCGCTCGAAGAAGTAGTAGGGTGAGATGCGCCGGTTTTGGACTACGTGGGTTATGTTAGTTGAGCTTGAGGACTGAGTTTGTTTTACGTAGCCTTTCTATATAGGAGATGAGGTACATACCGGCTTTTCGGAGTAGCTTTTGCCCTTTGCTTTTGGCTCGTATTATTTGGAGATCTTGCCGGATGTGATACTTCGCATCAAGATATGTGAGGCCGGCGGCTGTAGCCGCTACTCCGGCTGCTGTTTATGCGCGGAGTCTTCGTTAACAGGTGAATGATTTTTGAAGGCTGTTGCTGTTCACTTACCGATCGTCGCCATTTGAAAAAGCGAAATGGGCGCGATAAAGGCAGTCGAGCAACGACAACAATGGGCAAACTATTTTACCCCGCCTGAAGGCGCCTTTTCGATGATCTCTTCTTGCAAAAACAAAAATCTTGAAAATAATGTTTATTGCAATAATATTTCTCCTTGATTGATGTGGTTTGAAATATCTAGAGGTGAGAATCATACTAAGATGAGAAAATTATCTTTCTTTACTATCACCGCCAATCCAGTGAGTATGTCGGTAGATTTGCCTATTCTCGGCATAGCAGAGACTTGCATAATACATCCCGGTTACTGATGATTAACTGCATAGGCGCGGCAAAAAGAAGACCGGTAAAAGAAAACGGGCTGCTTTTTTCGCTTATTGGCATGTTCTCATTGGAGGCGCCAAGACATTTTACAGCATGCGTGGCACGGCAGTTCTGAGTTGTGGGGATGACAGGGAGTGAAAGACGATGAGGCCGGAGGAGACAGGGGTGTGTGGCATGAGGAAGAAAATCGTCACGAAAGAGATTAAATTCTTTCGTGTTTTAGCATCTTCAGATATCATATCGTCGCTGTTTACACTTGCTGAACGTCGTGGGTCCAATCGTCGGAAACCTTCCTTGTCTTCCGGCAACTTTTTGGCGCGATACAAGATGCCATTCGAAAGTAACACCTTTCCTTACTTTCCCCTGGTAAACTGACACAATTCAGCTCGATTAGGATACTGCCGGGATCAAAGAAAAGATCTAGAGCGACAAGAAATCTGGGGAGGGAAACCACCATGCGGAGTTATTGACGGATGCAGGAGCTTTCAGTGCATGGTACGCCGAGGTTTGCTGAGCGAAAGTACCGACATATTTCTCGCATCACAGCGGTCACAGGGGCTGTGGATGCGACATTGATATTGCGGAATATGTTCATTGTCATCACAAAAGCGCAAGCATATATGTCAATGTGAAGCTGCGTTCCACGAAAGGGTTCTCTATTTTAAGTTATAGCAGCGCTATCTCGGTTTATCGACCTCATACTCCGTTGAACCGTCACGCAGAAGAGGTATGGACTCACCGATCGCCCTGCCTTTTATAATGCTAAAACTTTCGTGTTCCCATGACCTGAATTTTATTATTTTTTTTCTATTATGAAGTCTTGTTTATTATTGTCAGCAGTTGATAGGGTCTATTTGGTTGGGTTTACTTGTCTGTAAGCATCGGCCTCGAATGCTCGGGGTTGGAAGCTGGGAAATGCTAACGGCTGGGCTAGAGCATGATGAAGTACTCGCTCGATAATCACACCCTCACGTGGTAACAAGTCCCAGAGCGCCACGCTGCGAGTCAGTCGACCTTGATAGTATTATCTACTGAGTGACTCCTACTGAGCGCGTCGCTGTAATACTGTATACGATTCTAGAGGAATCCGCCGCAGATTGATCTGGCGCGCATGTCTCTTCCCGTCTTGAACTTTTCAATCTCGGTCAGTTGTTCGAGGCGCGTTCAACTGCTTGGGCACGTCGATTCCCTACATAATCGCCCCAAACAGTCGGGTTAGAGTTGGGGATTTTGGGAGGGATGGTAGAGGGCTCAAAAGGCATTTACAAGCTGACACCAGCCCCGAACGGTTCTAGAAATCCCACACTACTCCCCTTCCAAGACCTCCATCCTCCTCACACCGGTGGGAAATGTTGGAGTGTTGCTGGAGGCGCTTAGTGGTGAGTATGGTGTGGTAGATGGACAGTCCGGGCATGCGATGACACAAAAACCATTGAAGCCCCAAAGCTAATCGAGATGGCAGGACCCCTTCTTGTTTTCGGTTTCTATCAACCGTCTCCATTTGTATGCTTGACGTCCACCACAAGCTAGAAATCCCTCAACGGAAAAGTGTGGACATTGACCACCCCGTGTCATGTCGGCCGGGATGACTTCTGTGAAGCAAACTTTGAGCTGGCTTGTTTTCAGGAGAGCCTCGGATGGGCGTTAGAACAATCCCCTGAAACGCCGATGTCTGCTCGCCTCACCATACGCAAGACAGGGCCTAGTCGGAAGCCACGAGCTTGTAAGTATACCTAGATCGAACCAGTATAGTTGACTACAGTTGATCCGGGACTGAGGTTCTCCTGTAAGAAGCAGAAAATGAGGTGTAAAGTCGGTCCCTGGGATCGAAGCTGTAAGCATTACCTGAGACGAGGCATAAGCTATTTATTCAAGAAGATCGCAATGGCGAGCGGCATGTCCGGAGCAATAAACCCCGCATCCATCTTTGCTTATGAGTATGAAGAGCCTTTCGCTCATGCGTGATTACTTTCTGACTTGAACGGGCCTCAGATGCAAGAGAACCAATGGGTAGTCTATACGAAATCACACGGTCAATCAACATCCGCAGTAACCAGGCGAAAACGACAAGACCAGCGTCCGGTGGGCCCGGCGAAATAAATAATATCATATCTAGGGGTGTGATCTCAGAGAAAGAGGCAGCTGATCTGTATCGAAAGTGTGCGCTCATTTTAACGTTATAAGGTTCCATCAAAAGATTAACAGTTTGATGTCCAATTTTCACACGACACTCAATCATTATCTACGGGCTGGGCTCGAGCGAACACATCCTAGCTTCGCGTCGGTTCGAAAGCCATCGGAACTTCTCACAGCCATCGTTCTTATCGTTAACGCCTTACATATTCCGCCGAGTGCTGAGACCTTCGACACGTGCTATAAAGGGTTCATATCTCTAACTTCGTCGTCAATATTCACACGATATCATTCAATTGACAATGTGAGAGCATTCTGTATTGCAGCATTAAGGTTATCCGAAGGTAATATTTAAGCTTTTTCTTCAATGCGGCGCCTTACCGTCTCCCCTTGTGCTTCGTTCTTCCATCGGTTTGGAGATGCCTCATACTCTGACTTTAGTTCTTGAAAGTACCATAGTAGCTTTCAGGCCACGCAATACGAATAGCAACTCAGCTCAACATCCACCAATCTTTTTTGCAAAGGTATCGAAGACGATCGCGATCATTTCCCGCGCATGAGGCTCTGCTACATGTTGTACGTATGTGATCATCACTTCAGTATCGCGTATGGACGGTCACTGATGATAAATTCGTGAATACGAGTTGTTCTTACGATCCCCGTTTGCGGATGCTATCGACAAGCAAATATTGTCACAAGTAGGTCTCGAGTGTCACTTTGGTCCCGTTCTTTGCGGATTTCTTTA
Organism: Xylariaceae sp. FL0255; assembly: GCA_022578795.1. Lineage (NCBI taxonomy): Eukaryota > Fungi > Ascomycota > Sordariomycetes > Xylariales > Xylariaceae > Xylariaceae sp. FL0255. The sequence continues at coordinate 67,025 of MU388926.1, forward strand.
AATGAATTCTTGTATAAGCCGGGTCTATCCCTGATACTACGGCGATCCTCTAGCTCGTATAATCACTGTATGGGAGGCCCTCATGTAGATTCAGACGTGTATGTACGACCGATTCGCGGAACACAAGTTGCCACATCGATTTCCGGCAGAGACTGTCCTCGGTGAAGGCGACTTCATTGATCTGCGCAATTTCATCCCGAAATCGAAAAGGGAAGAATGACAAGGCATCAACGGATGAAATTTAATACAGACATCGGTTGATTCCCAACCAAGGGCATCGTCGAAAAACAAGAACGCACAGCAGCAATAAAAAGATAGTACGAGCGGGATCTCCCCCGGGCAAGATTCAATTGTAAGCTTCGACCATATGAGATACGGCGCGGCCCCAAAACTCGAGAAAGGTAGTGGGCAGCAACACGAGACAGGTTTTATGGGAGGTACTGGGACTGGAATCGGTTGGTTCAGTCAATATGCAGCCGAATCACGAGAACGGTGTGCCTCGGCCCATATTCAGCCACGATACGATAGTGAGGAATGATAGCTTTATATATGAGGCGTTCGGAAATGAGTTAGCAAATGACGTGTACAATTTACTAACGAGTCACTTCTCATACTAGACCTGCGAGCCCAGCATGGAACGGAATACGAAAAGTGAAGGAGTTGGAGAGCTACATTCACATATCGGAACTCGAACATTACATATCAAATAGCTAAGTTTTGATATTAAAATTATCTTGGTAGCGTATACGTACATCGTAATAACTATCTTATGACACCCGCCATCCGTCGACCACCTCAGAGTGTCCACAGACCCAACATTGCTAGGCAAGGCAGCATATGGTAACCCCGGCCACTCAGCAGCCGGCTGGTCACAGCCATAATGGTACCGCCGGAGCAGGTTGTCCAACAATCGTCTCCTTCTTCATACTGAGACCCTTGATAGCCATGTTGGACAACGTTATACCATTATACCACCCTTCGCAATGACGTAGCGGGGCTTGGTACTCACTGCCACCAGGAACGAGACCGATGCTGCCTCTACCGTAGTGCCAATTTCAAGCGACTGCCTCTCATCTGCTCCTGTGATGAGCTCACGGCTCGTATGACCAAAACGTCTGGGTCTCGTGTAATCTCCTTCTCAGCTGCTTCGGTGGCCTTTCGCATTTCATCGGTACCTTCTTCCTTCGACTGTAAGAGTCTCCGAACGTCGATAATAATGCTCATCAACCGGTCGCCGCTTCTTGATCGCAGTACCTCTAGTTGCTGTGTCGTGTTGGGACTGTATGATCCTGCAATCACTAGACCGCCAACGGATCTGGGGAGGTTCAGTTGTACGCTTGAATCGGCGGTATGGGTCTGGTTCCTAGACGCGCTAATACAAACGCAGCTCCAGTTCGGTTCCCGACTTTGTCAAAGAAAAGGCTGAGATAGCCACTCCGGTTGGCCGCTATCTCAACATCCACCGCCACGACTCTACGCCTCCTTCTAGAGCTCTGACCCAGTGAAGACAGCTTCTTTTGGCCCAGTTACGTCTACATTCGCGGGAACCCAACGTGGCAACAACAAGTCTGGCACGTCACCTGTCCTCCCGAAGATGCTTGGGTGGCTCACTCGAAGAACGCCGCTCTCGTCGCCAAACACGGCTATGGGATCTGGGCAATTTCCTCAAGCAAGAAAGGAATAACCTCATCGGCGGCTGAAGCTAGCGTCCAGCCCAGCTGTGCGACGGATCAAAGACCAGAGTGGATAGGCTGGATGAGTTATCGCAATGTAGACAGCACATGCGATTGGCCATTGTTGTCGGGTGCGTGTCCGCCGCGAGACACGCTAAAGGTCTTTCTCGGACTGGCGAAGGCATACTGGGGCCATGCTGACGGGACGGAAGCGCTTTGGGGTCTCGTAGATGATACGTATAGAAGTAACGGACGCCTGCGAGGGAAGGGGAGACTGACGGCCTTGTATTCTCGAAGATTATCTGGTGTAGCAAACGTGTTTTGCAAGTGCGGGCTTCGTGGACACTACGGAAGTCTTACTTTATGAACATGCGGGTGGTTACTGGGTGTTGGACAGGGAGAGTTGGAAAGCAAAACACGAGACAGGTTCGAGTTGATGGGAGGTGAGAATTGCAGTTTGGCGCCAATGATTACTACAATACGAGTAAGCGTTCACATATTAGATGATTTGGATCTACTTTAGACACTCGGCATTGGGCTGCAGGAGTTCGAGACTGCTTGGTACCCGAGGATGCTCTAGATTGATCTGTCAATTCAAATAACAAACCTAAAGATAATCATGGAGTGATTCTCGACGAGTGTCCATGAGCATCTCCTACCTAGAGAGTTAGAGTTTCTGACATTGTGCCAAAATTATCTTTTTAGTGTGTCCCTACTACTAGGCATGGTGGCATCAGTGTATGAAAAATGATGTGATGAGATGTGTTGATCTGATGATGAAAGTATCATAGGACTCTAGGCGGTAGATTACGTGATATAGATCTTGAAACCGAGGGCGCTGGCAAGATCACCTCTTTTATTGTGCGGTCACATATTTTTTTAGCTTCATATACTCTTCGAAAGTGTCATCCTGACTAGGCCTTGAATGCCGCTGTTTGGATTACCAATTTACTTGAAGCAATGGCATGAAACAATTAGCAATGGCTCAATGGTTTTCTTTTGAGAAAAGAAAGAAGGATTAAGGCTTTGATACGTTTGCTCATAGCTTGAATTAAAGTTTCCATTGTTAAGAAAAGTTAAATTAGTCTGACCACGCTTTCCATAGCAATGCTGTCTCCTACCTCTCCTCTCTTTCCTCTGTGACTCTGGCCATGTCTATGCTTTACCTTCAAGTTTTATTCATTTATAATAATGTCATACCCCGTCTCCTATCCAAGAGCTTCTGCAATCCAAGTAAGACCTCAAGCGCTCGTGCAGCACACCTGGCATTCTAGAGTCCACCAGAAACTTCCGGGGAAGATGTCAACAGATTAGTAACATTTCTCACAGTTGTGTTGTCTCTTATGTCCAGTATGAGTAGATCACAAAACATTGCCGAGAATTCCCCTGTAGATTTTAAAGAGCAGACTTGTGATATTCTTTCAACCATGAAGCGGGTTAAACAATGCCTGCAACTTCCTTTGAATTACGGCTATAGGATTCTGATGATTCTGCCATATAGAGTTGATGGCTGCAACATATGAGGTTGCTTGTCTTCACTACCAGACTACCATGGAACATTAGTAACAAGAATTTGGCACCCATTGGTTCATGATCAGAACCAAAAATAAACTAGTAAGACGACAGACCATGCATTTCTTCCAATATCGTAGCAACGCGCGAAAATTACAGTTAACATGTTAGAGCAATCAGACTGCAACTTAAGAGACGAAACAACTGAAAGAGAAGAGTCCTCATCAATATCAATAGTTGTGCCCCGTACCATGTGGTAATTACGCTTTTGTAGACCGCGTTGCCAAGCTGATAGATCTTATAAATTGACTATCTTGCAATAACGTTAGCCTCAGAGAGAAGGTAACATAGTGGTATAGGTGTAACAGGGATCAGGGCTCAGTTTCATTGAGCCCTGGGATCTCTATCATGAAGGTGTCGGGCGTTAGATCTTCACATTTAAAGCTGTACCCCTGTCTGGCGATTCTTTTACGTCCTTCTTGCTAGGCATGGTTTGATAGCCTGACATATTTGCACTATGTGCTGTTTGGAAGAGTTCGGAAGGCGGGACGTCAGGTCAGGTTAGGCGATAATTTCTAAATACCAAACAATATGCCCAGCTTTGGCCAGTGGGCTGTCCCGGCACCTGAACTAGCACTTGTCTTTGTCCTATAACACTTGAACTGCAATGCTAATAGCGAGCATTTATATTAATAAAAGAAATCGATACCGGTATCTCGCCACGAACGCCCCAGGTCATGTTTAAAGTCGTAATTAATTTTGTAAACCAATTCCTTCCTTTAACTAGTACACGTGCATGCCTAGTTGTAGAAATAATATACCGCACTATTGAAATAGAGGTAGTGATTATGTAAGCATATCGTGTTGTATTTTTAGCATAATTAGCTTAGCTTTAATAAAGTAGCAAACTTAAAGTAATTAAACACTTAAAAGCAAGGTTAGTAAATTATTTAAAATTCTTTTAATTAATTCGAGTTATTTAAAAGTTATTTAATTAAATTTAATAAGTTAAGCAAATAACTTTAAATTTAATTAAATATAATTATTTATAGTTATTTAAAGTAAAACTTTAAATAACTCTTTAAAATTTTTATATAAAATAGACTTTACGTAATAAAATAAAGCTTTTAAAAAAAGCATTATTAAATAGTATAATAATGGCATAAATAATATTAATAATATAATATAAAAAAACTGCTATTATTAATATAAACTTTATAATAAAAAAAAGCTTTATTAATAAAGCTTTATTTAAATTTATTACTATAAACTAAAGAGTTAATTAATTAGTTAATTATTTAAAAGCTAAACTTTAACTAATTATATTCAAGTTAATTTTTTTAAGAGTTGTTACAAAAGTACGTATATAAGCAACAGTATTACAGTTAACATCTAAGGTCAACAAATTAATATTAAGTTAAAGGAAAGAAAATAAGTAAATATAATACTTATAAAGCGCACAGCATTATATAAACCTAAATTTCTTATCCTGCTATTTATTTATCGATAAAAAATTTCCTACGCACTAGTAAACTTTATACTATTATAAAAGTAAATCTACTATATCTTATAACTAGAGTTATTTAGTTAAATTTAAGTTTATAGGTGAATAATTAAATTCAGGGCAAAACTTTAAATAACTAACTTTTTTACTAACCTTGCTTAAGAGCTTACGATTTAACTTTGCGTTCAGCTTTTTTACATAAAAATTTCTATGCATAAGTGTTCAAGTTATAAGAATTCATTAAATTCCTAATTCATAAAGCCATTTAGGGGCTTGCGCACCTTATCTTTAAGTGGTGTTGGTTATATTAAGCCCTTATCTCGGACCTGATTCACTATATGTATATATACCGCAGTTATCCCATACGTTAGATTGTAAGAGTTACTGTAGCACGTTTCACCCGTAACGACAAGCATTCATGACCAATCTAATTGATCTTGTACTCGTATATTTTACGAACAAGATGCACTCAAGGTTACAACCGAATTGGTGGGCCGTCAGGGCAAGGATCTTGTCGAATCCTTAGATACAGCAAAAGATATACCGGGAGAATACAACAGACCCTTGTGAGTTGCGGAAATTGTTTAGAAACTAGTACCTAACTAAAACATTTCATAGCTAGAGTACGTACGTAGGTGCCCCCCCCCAATAGATGTATCGCATGAAAGTGTTGCGCTAATTGCAAGGCTTGTAAGGGTTTTCGGCAAAAGAAGTTTGGCTGCGAAAAGATACTTCTTCTGCTTTGTCCCAGGTCACTACGTCTATACACACCTAGTTCACTACTTAGGGGCGATATATCTTTCTAGGGTTGAACCTTCGTAGTGTTGAATGAATAAACTGATGCTGTCCGTTATAGTAGTGCTTGTTTTTTTATGTTGCTGTGCTTAATAAATACATAACGAATTCGAATATTTTCTGGATGCATATCTCTCTTGTGTATGGCTCAGTTGTATCCTTTATTGATTTCTCGACCTGTCTAGGCGATTTGTTTCTCGATTAGGCTCTGCTATAGATTACATCTTACGAGTAGAGGGTGGAAGTGTTACGTGTGCTAGCGCGTCTTTGAAAGGGCAGAACGTCATAATGTAGGATCAACAGGGGTGTGCCCTTGTGTTAACCGGTCGGAGATATATCCCTACCAGCTGACCCTTGTTCTCCAATGGGTCGAGTTGTCTACGGGCCACTCGAATTGTAAGCACCTATTATTTAGTATGGGCTGACATACTGACGGGATAAATATATTGCCTATAATCCTTCCTGCTTAAGAATTGACTAAACGATTCTCATTTTATCCCAATCTCTCGTCAAGGAAAAGGGAAGGGGATGCTTAATGATTATTCTTCGAAGCAGGATATTATTCTCTAGGAGCATTTAGAAAGCGTTATCCACCACCACAGGGGTGATCTTGTACATGCCACGCAGCATGTGGGTTTGGAATATTCAAGACCCAAAACATATTCCCTAACCAAATCTTTTTCATTTTCTTAGCATTTTTTGTACATCGTGATTACTGCCCATTGGATGTATCGCATGGAAATGTTCCAATAATTGCAAGGCCAGCAAGGGTTTTCCGCAGTGGAAGTTTAGCTGCGAAAAGATACTTTTTCTGCTTTGCTCAAGGTCGCTGCGTCTGTGCACACCTGGCTCGCAGCTTGGGAGCGATACAGATGACTAGGGGTTATCCTTTATAGAGTCCGCCGGCGACGCGTGGTCCTCGTTCCGGGTAGGTGAAGGGTAACCCTGTTTTCGGATTCGAAACTGCCAGGAACGTTGTCAACGACAGCGGGTCAACTTGCGACCGCCGCAAGTCCGTTAGCTTAAGGGGTCCTATGATCACTTGGCATTGTACCTGAAGATCCGGCACAACATCCACACCGTCTTCGCCTGACGGCTGCCATCAGTCAGCATAACTCCGAGCGGCGAGAATGGCTGTTAAGCGCCGAGCACGAGAAATTCTGACTTAACCAACCTTGCTGTTAGCTCCATCCTTGCCGGCGCTTGGATGCCCAAACTTCGCCTGCGTCCTTCTGATATCCTATTGCCGCCATTGACGATATGCTTGCATTCATGGCCTCTTATCATGAATATAAGTATACGACGGTGACTTCTGGCGCCAATACCCGTGCTGTTTTTTAGGAGTCGCTAGAGCTGGGAATGAGTCTCTCCCATATAACATGCCGCACTCATACGAAGAGGTAGTTCCATGCCTCCGAGATCTTCCCATCCTGACCGACCCCTGCCGGACTCAACGGAGGAATGAAACTTGGATGTGAGCACTATCTAACCTCTCGACCTGCAAGGGTCCACACGGCAAAACCTCAAACCTGTAATAGTTTAGCGCTATACCGATTTCCGGGAGCCTCACTAACCTCTGTATCCACGTAATTTACGGCAGAGACGGGAGCGTCCGACATGGACGAACGAAACTTGGCTATCACGGGGGCATTTGAGTCATTGGTTGCCTGTTCGCCCACCTGCTCTGTTGGGCTGACCTTAGCATAAGACGGAAATGACCTCGTAAACCCGGGATATAATCAGACGAGAATAGAACGTATCGCCCATCCGCTTACGCACGATGTTACGATCGAACCCTTGTACCTGCAACCTATATCACACGTGGTTTGCAACCCACAACATACGCAAGCAAATATTTCCTTGAAGAAGCATGACCGACTATGGAGCTAATAACTAATCAAGTAGTCCTTTGTGAGGCTCTCAGCGTCATACAGAGATCAACGAGCTCGCATATTTCGCCTAAATTGGTTGACATCCTAGTAGGAACAGCTATCTGCCTGACGGGAACCCTATTGACGGGAGCTCTAAAACCCGCATAGACCCCCCTTGTACCTACTGAGCCGCTTCATGGATGATCCCCAGCATCTGAGCTGCGGTCTGATCCGGATAGGAAATGTCGGATCCGAACTTGCAGAATCGTATAACCTCCGGCCCTGCTTACAACTCCGACAGCTAGGCCGCCATATCCGGAAGGTTTCCGTGCTTCAACATTTGCTAATCCATCACGAACTAGCAGAAGAAAGCGCAACAAGCAAACAGTCTTTTGAGCTCTCGCAACATGATATTCGTCTGAAGTCCGTGATAGCCTTTGGGCTGCTGCATTGATCATGCACAGCCATGGCCGCGTATAGGTATTCGAACTTCACTATGCTAGCTCTAGGACTCGTGTTCATAATATTGAGCATCCGCGTCACTACCCCTTGTTTGTTCCTGAACTATTTCCTGCAGGAATGGATTTATCGATCTATCCCCTGCTTACCGGAGCCGCCTGACCAAAGAGTAGTAATAATCCGTAGGCGCACTGTCGCCGAGAGATATCCATCCAGGGTTATCGCCGCCCATGCCGACGCGAATGCGGACGCGCGAACACCCCGTGGCGAAGCTGATGATGGTCTCAAAGCGCTATCGTGAATATGGCTTTCTGGCCCATGTTGTCCTAGATGAGGAGATGTCCCGTGGAATGTTACCTAGAGTCTCGTCAAACTAGATGCGAGTGTCGACCTCGGTTGGCGAGCATGGCGGCCTATATAAAGCTGTTCTATCGCCGCTCGTTCCAAGAGAGCAAAATAGTTATCGCCACAGCCTCTCTCCTTTGATTCCGACAACCAAATAGCCCTATCACCTGGTCTTCGGTCTGTTTTTCACTCTCATCCGCCTCCTTGGCCGCTATTTTTCCTTCACTTGAACCACGTTCTTTGCCTCAAACCCAGAGATGCCTTCTCTGATCACTCTCGCCGGTACAGTGACCGGCCTGCTTGTTGGGCTCGGCCAGAGTGCACCTTCGCTCCGCTCAGATCTCAAGCCTCGGCTCACGTCCTGCAATACTGCATCGGACCGAGCCTGTTGGGTCACAGGTTACACCATCGACACAGATTATGAAGCGGACACACCTTACACGGGCGTGACTCGAACGGTGAGTCACCAAACTGGGACATTCACTCGGTTTGGCGCTAACATTTCGGGCTAGTTCAACTGGACGCTCGAGGAAATTACAAGCTGGACAGCACCTGACGGTGAAGTGAAGACCAGCGCCATGCTTATCAATGGCGAATATCCCGGTCCTACTATCACTGCTGATTGGGGAGATACCATTGAAGTCACCGTTAACAACAATCTGAACTATAACGGTACCTCCATTCACTGGCATGGGCTACGCCAGCTCGGAAACAACATACAGGACGGTGTCAATGGTGTAACCGAGTGTCCTCTTGCTCCTGGAGCTAGTAAGACATACACGTTCAACCTGACTCAGTACGGGACGACTTGGTACCATTCTCACTACTCGGCGCAATATGCCAATGGTGTCTTCGGCGCGATAGTGATCAACGGACCGGCTTCTGCCAACTATGATATTGACCTCGGTGCTTACCCTATCAATGACTTCTACGTTGATTCGGCAGACGAGATTGTTGAAGAGACTCGCTCGACACCAGCGCCACCATCGAGCAACAACGTGTTCTTCAATGGAACTAACATCAACCCGTCCGGCAGCGGCGGTGCTTACTCGACCATTGACTTGACCCCTGGGTCTGTCCATTTGCTACGCCTATACAACCCCTCTGCCGAGCACAACTATGAGATCTCCATCGTCGGACACAACATGACAGTTATTGAAACTGACCTTGTTCCCGTCGAACCCGTCACTGTGGACTACCTCTTCCTGGCCATCGGACAGCGTGCCAATGTCCTTATCAATGCTACTGCTACTGCCGGAAACTACTGGATGAATGTTACCTTGCCATCAACGAACCTTTGCGGGGCCTCAGACAACCCCTATCCAGCTGCCATCCTCCACTACACAAGCGCTGAGTCTGGCAACCCTACCGACCAAGGAACTACACCTTTCAACCCCGGTTGCCAAGACAGCCTCAGCTACGTCCCCGTTGTGTCGCGCACGGCCGACTTGGATGACTTTGCCCAGACTGCCTCAAACACATTCGACATCAGCGACGTGACCTCCCCTACTGTCCTCTGGTATGTTAATTCGTCGTCCATCGACGTCGACTGGGAGTATCCCGTCGTCAGCTACGTGATGTCCGGCAACACTTCGTATCCTACAGACGAGAACATCGTGACGGTTTCCGAAACCGACGTCTGGACCTACTGGATCATCGAGAACGCCTCTGCCGTACCACACCCGCTCCATCTGCACGGGCACGACTTCCTTGTTCTAGGCGTGTCTGCGGAATCAGCCGGAGATTTCACCTCGAGTGACATCGACTCGCTCAACGTCGATAACCCGACGCGCCGCGACGTGACGATGCTGCCAGCCCTGGGGTGGGTCGTCTTGGCTTTCAAATCGGATAATCCCGGCGCGTGGCTCTTCCACTGCCATATCGCGTGGCACGTGTCTGGTGGTCTGGCGCTGGACTTCCTCGAGCGACCTGATGATCAGGCGGCGCAAATCACGACGGCTGAGAAGACGGCGTATAAGGATAATTGCGCTACTTGGGATTCGTACTGGAATGATGCTGACTTGACCAAGATCGACTCGGGACTGAAGAAGTTCAAGGCTCGAGAGCTCCCCGAACAGTTCCTCCCCAAGAGGGTTTAGGACGGGGAATCTGCTAGATCCCCGAAGTCGATAGATACACGACAAAACGCTATGCTGAATATGGGAAAATTGAGACGATGAGCATAAGTGCATAAGAACCTTGCTGCCACATTCTGGAACGGGGGCTGGAGTTGCACAACATAACGTTGGCGGCATGTTTTCATCATGATGCTCGGTTTTCCAAAGCTCTCCTTGCTGTTCAATGGGCATCTGCATGTACAAAAGGTATGCTGCATCCCGGACATTTTTCTTTTTCTTTACCGAGCCGAATCCCGGACCATGTACATATTGGGATCATCTGCCTTCTGTCGATTCTGAATTTAGTACATGTATTTTTTTTTTTTTTTTTTTTTTTGGTCTTTGTATATACTCATCTCCACTGGTATAAGAGGCAGGTTCATGTATATAAATGCCGCTGCATTTATTTTTGTGTCCACCCCTCTCCTCTTTTTTTTGTTCTTCTCGGTCGCAGTCAATAAACATGGTTCATCTCGTGCTTGCTCTGGTTGATGGGGCCGCTTTGTACGTAAGATCAACAAAACAGCTCCTCTACTCAGGGGAAAGTACAAATTCCTGCAATAGGCAAATTACCTTGAATGTTTAGGGCTTATCTAATTTGCATCTTTGAATGTTGACTTCGCATCACCTACTTCGAGGGGATGGCCACTGTAGTAGCAAGGGCAATACCTACATACCTACTCATGCACTATTAGTTGCGCAATTGCGCCTCTAAGCTGTTTGAAGCCTTTTTCAACTTGTGACTAGCACCAAAGGGTTACGGAACTCAATCGACGTGTCTTCGCTACATAATTGATATCGATTTGATTCCATTTGAAAATAACTAGGAACCCGAAAAGGCATGATTTTTGGCTCTTGCATGGAGCAGGTTTAAAGGCGTGTGAGTCCTGTAAGGGCACATGTACGGTACCTGACGAAGTGACGTCGGAACTCTAAAATAAGAAGCTCCGTTTCTCCAACACATTCTTGCCTGCACACCCTCAAGTTCTACAAATTTCCATATCCGGCATCGAGAGCAGTTGGCACTATTGAATGGAATGGAACGGAATGTAGTATACATCTTTCTCGTACGAACCAGAGGTTAAGGCAGAGAAGAAGAAGAATAAAGAGAAGAGAGATCTGTAGGTATTGAATGGCTGCAACTTGTATGGTGCGGGAGTTAGTTGAGGTAGTAGGTGCCCCGCAGAATCGTGAAAATATGGTGGTAGTGGCGTACGTAAGCAGAGTGCGGAGAAAGGTCAAATGAGGGCATTCTGGGGCGATTACCTCATGAAATTTAGTTAGTCCCGTCCTGCCGCAGGATGCATGTATGTCATCACCGTGGCAGCTTCATCCCCCACAACGCAACACGCGACTGCCCAAAACGGCAGCGGTCAAGGTTAAATCACCTCGGAGCCCAAAAATCCAAACAAAAAATCCAGATTCCTCAGACTTCTGCGACTCCTTCCGCTTCTACTTCTTCCCGCTTTCTGCCCTTCCTGTTCATCAATATATCCACACCCCAATGCACTGCATTGCGCGGCGCTGCACCTTGTTTGTTCTACACTGCCGCCCATTTGCATGCCAACCTAATCCCGAGGCCTGAGGTTGTCTGTCTGTTGGAACCCCTCCATCGAGTATTTGAGTATTCTTCTCTGTACCGGTGTCGATTCTTCTTTGTCCGCAGTCGCATATTTATCATCTGTTCTCTGCCGTTGTCACCACCACCACCACCACCACCACCACCACCACCTGCACTACCCGCAGCAACATCATGTCCAAGATTCTCGGTAGGGTGGGCACATTACTCGGAAGAACCCCTAAGAAAGAAGCTCCGCCAGAAATGAACCACACAGACGACTCTCCATCCCGAGGCACCAAGCGCAAATCTGTCGCCGACCCATACGACGACGTAGGCGACGGTATGTTGTTGACGCCGCTATATGAGTGCTGTTCCATATTGACTGATTTGTCTAGAGGATATGGAAGTCCAAACGACTAAGCGCAAAGCTTTACCCGGCTTTGTTCGAGATACCCTCGCTCGAGATTCTGGAGATTCCTCCTCCGCCCCAGATACCCCTGCATCGAGACGTGTTTCTACATCGCGCAAGGTGTCTACCGCTTCAACCCCGGACATACTAGGTTCGTCGCAGTCTCGTACGCCAACGACGCATGTCCCAGACTTACTATCGCAATGACTGACGCATTACCCAGGGCGAAGAGGACGTCCGTCGAAGAGGCAGGTCGCATCAACCACCAATGCAGAGGCCTTGGCTGAGCAAGCCCGCGGCCCCGATCCTAGTCGCTACAAACCTGATTCCGCCATGAATGAGAAGCAGGTCGCTTTGTCCGCTGATGAGAATGCCATGGCTGAGCAAGCTCTCGACCCTAACCCTAATCGCTTTAGACGTGAATCCGTCATGACGGCGCCGATTGCCCCAATGGGTGGTCTAGGTATGTTCCAAACCGCCTACACTTGTCAGAGTATTGAGACGTTCTGTGCTTCTCCATCGCTAATCATTGTCATCTGTCGTAGATAATTTCGAGATGGATATTGATGAGCAGATGCCCGCATTAAAGCCTCTGTCGTCCAAAGTTCAACCCAAGACTACGCCAAAGACAACCTCGCGAGCCAAAAGAACCGCCGCTGCCCCCGTAGTTCAAGCCAAGCCTGCAGAGGAAGATGAGGAAGACCAAGCTCTGGCTCAAGAACTTTCCGGTAACCTCAAAATTCTGAAGCACCGACAATATGATGACTTTTCAGTCGAACTTCAGGTTGGAGAAGACGGCAAGAATCCCCGTTGGGAACAAGAGCACGACGTCCAGGATGTTGCACCTGAAAAGTTATACGAGTATTGGGAGAGCAAGGGCGGTCGAGTGAAGACGCTTTTCGGAAATAAGCCCGGAAAATATTTCCCATATCGAATATTGGACGACAAAAAAGTCGGGAGCAAGCGCAAATTCGAAGTCCAATGGGTTGGACACTCGACAGCCCCTGACGAGACCACATTAGAAACGGAGAAGGCTATTCGAGTCAGCGCGGAGCCGCTCGTGGAAGAGTACCTCTCAAATAAACCTGACCCTGCATCGGAGCCTGTGCCAGAGCCTGTGCAGGAGCCTAAGAAGCGAGGGAGGCCATCAGGCGTCAAAAAGGGGACTGCCAAAACGGTGAAGAAGTCCTAGTGCTCGAGGTTGGCATCCTTGATAATCATACTTCCATTGCTTCTTCTCTCGTTGGCTTGGGTCTGGCTTGTCGTCGCGCATTTTCGAGGGCGTTTGATTCATCAAGGGGGACGCTTCTGGCCTTGCATCTTATCTGGAGTTAGGAGGGGCCCAAAACAAGTAATTGTCGTCATCCGGCAAGAGGGTTGGCGGGAAGGGTCCCGACCAGAGGGAGAGAACTCTTGCTTAGATGGTGTTTTCTGCTCTTCTGTTTTTTAAGCGTGGCTGAGTTTCTGCTCTCTCTATTCTTTTGGTAGGGCGATATTCAGGCGGCGTTGAAATGCCTATCATTGCCTAATCGCACGAGACTGGTTCCTTTTGAGTGTTTGACAATAGTCTCAGCTTGTCTCCGTACATAATTTTCTCCCTGGCTTACCCGCTATCCCTAGGTTCCTAGGGAGGTAGGCATCCCTCGACAAAAGTGAATGGGTTATTTGATTATTGATGATCTTATGGGCATATATTTGTGATGTTGTTTTCATTCACCCCGGCACTCACTTTCACTCTCTGTAATTGCTATTTCCTGATGCGTATCTCAATACCTCATACACTAGTCCTCTGTGAACAGCTCATCTCACCAATGATTATCCGTCCATTCCGCCACAGATCTGCCTAACTCGTTCTTACACCTCCTTCTCCTGGTTTCCTCCTTGCCCAATAATCATCAACCAACGTTGCAGATCCCTTACCACAGCATCCCCAAGCTCAGTGTCGACAACGCAGTCCTGCCAACTGACGCACACGCAGAGAGCGCCGTCGCGGACCGAGATGGCGGCGAGCGTGAATGCCGCGCCCGTTAACTCGGGCGTTACGGCGAATACTAGCCGGTTTACTGTCCAGGATTCTGGTCTCGGTTCTGTGGCCCCGTTGGTGTTGTCGTCGTTATGATGGTGCCCATTATTGCTATTATCATTATCTTCTCCGGGGGCTTTCTTCTTCTCTTGTTGAGGAGCAAGTCCGCCGTCGAAAACCCCGACATTCGTCACACACCAAGATAGAGCACGCATCTTCTTCGCCGCCTCGTGGTGAAAATGCGCGCGCCAGTCCGAAACGAGGTCCATGAGGCCGACGATGTTGTCGCGCGTGGCGTGGGATTGGTATGCGGTTATGTCGGAGCGGATCTGGGATGCGGCTTGCCAGATTAGGGGGGTTAGGGATGGGGTTAATGACGGGGACTCGGCTGGAGATGGCGGCTGAAGTTCGGCAGGAGAAGGAGAGGGGGAGGCAGGCTGAGGTGAAGCAAAAGCTTTCCGGATCTGCTTCACGACATCTACGCTGAATTTATGCGTCGTCATGCTCACTAGATCACCCATGATGTTTCCGGGGTCTTTCAATACGGATCCAGGCTCGTTCTGCTGGGGTATATAAGGGCGCATACTGATAGGTGTAGCGCAAAGGAAAGCCCTCGAGTCACTCACACTGCCGCCTGAACCTAAACGCACCGCCAGCGAAACAAGGAATAACCCATGAAACAGACCCGTGAGCGTCGTCTTCTTCTCACGGCACCGACCCACAACAGTCTTCAACGTCGCCGCATCGATGTCAAAGATCCGCAGCGTACTCGTATACTCTCCCCTAATTGGCGCCCACCGGGCCAGTGTGCTGGATCTGTTGCTTAGGTATTGAGGTTGAAACAGACCTTTCCAGGCTGTGGAGATGGCGAACTGGGGCGTGAGGGTTAGTTTGACAAGTTTTTCGAGGGGCGGGGGGAGAGGTGGGGATGTGTGTGGGATTGTCAGATGGCGGTTTTTCACAAGAAGGGGATAGTGGGTGGTGGGTGAATGTGAAAGCGAGGAGCTGTTGTCGTTCAGAAAGTGCAGGAGGTTCTGGTGGAAGAGCTTTCCTGATGTCCCGTCCATGAGGGTGTGGTTGTACTCGAATATCACGTCCACGAAGGGGGACATAGACCCGAGCGCGAGCAGACAGAGGACGCGCCAGCGAGGGACAGTGCCTATTTTATCCCTTGGAAAGACATCATCTGCTCGTTTGAGGATGTGCTGATTTGTTATATCCTCATACGACCTATGAGAGGAGGTGGTCAACTCCTCCCACTCAACATGGTTGGCGAGATCTAATTCGCCGACGTTGACCCACGAAGGTCTCTTTGCCTCGGTTTTAGCTACGGCTATGCGTAGTGCTGGATTGGAGATTATGGTTATTGCTATGGCTTCTTCGATGTGCGATTTTACTCGCTCGCGTCTATGCTCTGTCCAAGGGGTAGAAGATGAGGGATCGGGAGAATACAGATGTGCTGGGATGATGTATCGGGCGCTGACGGTCACCAAAGCGACAAAGCGGGATTCGATTAGGTGGTATTGGAAATTTTCACTGGAGCGAAGTTTGTACTTGTCAAAGAGTGGTTTTCGCGTATTCGCGCCTTTTGTAATGACAAAAAGCGGTATTACCGCTGCGTGAGAATAGAAGAGGTGAAGAACGAGCAAACAAAACATCAAGCGGGAAGTCGTGTTGAAGAGAAGAATGAGCAACTTACACGTTTCCGAACGGTCGTATAATGGTTTGGCTATCGGCAATGCCCTCCTTTCTTTGTGCTTTGTTTGCACTTGCGACCTTAGCTGCCATGCCCGACATGAGAACCATTATAGAATTCCTTTCTTGGAAGGTACAATGATATGATAACTGGTCTTTTTACTTTCTTGTGTGTATACTCAATTACACCAAAATAAGTTATGATCTGGTTTGTTCGCCTTCATATTGTTTCGATATTCGGGCCCGCGGAGGCCGAAAATGGGTGCCTGTTTGGGCTCATGCAAGCATGTAAGTGGTTGTCCTCTGACCATGTACACTGGCCATTTGGAGCGGTGTGTTCTTTCCTGTTGTATTATTACTTGTACCTACCTAAAATGCTTGGAAGTCGTCAAAATCGCCTCAGTTATCATCTTAACACTTGTTTTGAGGTAGTGGCGACGACTAGAAGATGTTTACAATGAGGTTTTGCCAGATATAATTGTTAATAGTTAAGTTTCGTCTTTCCAACCTACAGATACTTAAATACACCTCGGAGTGAAACGACAGCTCCAAACTAATGAGAACCTGTCACTCTGTAGCCTGAGCCAGAGCAATATGTCCTCTTATGTTGTTAGGAACTGCAGTAATAAATCGCCCATCGCGGAGCACGGCGGTGAGAAGACCGGGGTCCGCAAGGCCCGGATGGCCGAGACGCCAACATCGCGGAAAGAACGGCAGCTCCTTATTTGATCCGCAATAACGGCAATCAAAGTAGCAATACACTTCAGATTAGAATTCTTCTGTCTCTCTCCTATACTAGCCTCATGCTCATTATGGGTGCATAAAGTTATGGATTTGAACATACGTGAGCCCATTTGGGGACGCTGTCGGTACCGTCAGCGATCTCTTGCTTTTGATTTGTTGGTGCGAACACCGTCTCGTATTTGGTGCAGCGTACGAAACCTCGGGCTTTTGCTAGCTCTGCGCAGTGATGGAGAGGAGGGAGCGTTAGATATGGTCGGAAGTGCCGGAAACAGATATAGGTAAAGGTCATGAATATCATCTTGAACCGCAGTAAGCGGTCAGTCTTGCTTGACTGGCATTATTACGGCCGGAGTTTTGTTCATGTGCCAAGGTATACCAATGACCCTACTACGCCTTTAGGTTCAAGGAAAGGTGTGAAAGTTCTCTCGCGGATGTAAAACGCCTCTTGTCAGCCTCGAAAAACATAGAGTTCCATCACAACATCTATCGTACTCTGACTCTGGCCACATTTTCCAATTCATCATTTTACATCTGATCCATCATATACACAAGTTCTATCATTGTTATTGCCCTGACTATCGTGACTCTGCATGCACCACAGACCCAGAAGCTAAAATGTGATTGCGATTTCTTCTCGCTTAAAACTGCTGTCGATCCGCATAACGGCGTGTACGTCAACTTCGATCAGGTCGAGCGCGACGGTGCCTCCACGAATGCCTTGACATTTAGAAGTACCGACTTCTTTGATGCCCATTTTTGTTTTACCTGGCAAGGCAGTGGGGCTAATTCAATTCTTTCCATCACTCAGTACCTGAACGTCGACACGAGTATTGCCGCTAGTGGTGCACTCTCAGCAGCTTTCTTGCTCTCCAGCTTCTCCCAAGACTATTACTTCATACCTAGATGTGAGCAAGAGTCCGGAAGCTTGATCTGCAACAGCAACAGCGCATTCGGAGTGTCGACCCATTTCCTCTACGATACGACGGGCGCTTCCAATGTCATCTTCATCGGAGTGCCCATAGAAGGATATGCCACCCTGAATGTTGGCCTCGAGTGTTAGAAAGACACCCACCAACAGCAATAAAAGAGTGTTGCCGAGGGTACACATATTAGACTCGCTATTGGACCGATATTGGCAGCGGGAGAGTCTCGAGTCCTTAAGACGCGATACAGATTCTTACTCTCAATAAAATGATAGATGAGTGCGTCTGTAATCTCGATCGGTCTAGTTCAGGAAACTTGCACATGTAAAACTTGCTAGAAAAATAGCACAGACTGTTTGGACTGGAACTCCGGATATAATTAACATAGACAGAACAAATGCTTGCTGACTTATTATGACCCTCTCTAGTAATTACTTCTGAGTAAGACGTAAGTCCAGTTGACATCCTGAACCGTATGGGTGTTTGGACTTTTGATTAAAGGTTGAACTGGCTTCTCAGTTGGAATGGCACGCAATGTGAAACTTACGTAGCGAGATTTATCTAGTTCGATATTTTGCCCGTAGATAATAATCGACGTGGAACATAGTCTTCTCGCACATGACCCATGAAGTCTTGCAAGCCATATTGGCGTCTACTACTACCCTCTAGTGTGATGTGAAACTCTAAAATTGAAGTGAAAAAAAAGAAAAGTAATTGGAAAGGGGCATGTCAGTAGGCTTCGGGGCCTTTTTGAGGGGGATTGTGCTCTACCAAACTACTCCGAGCCGAACGACCAGATCCTGCGACTAATGAGGGGGAGTATATGCTCAGGGCATCAGAGCTCTCAATCTCTACTTTCTTGTACTCAGCATTCTTAGACGCCGCAATCCCTAGCATGATGAGTTCAAAGACGCTCTCGCCTACATATCGCTTCAGCCGTTGATCATCAGTGCCGGAGAACCATACGCCACCGGGAGCCCACTGGCGCCGAATACCCATAACAAAGAGCGTGGCGAGTGCCGTTAAGCTTGCGACTGGCGGGATGAGCAACCAGAGCGTGCTGGCGCTACTACTTCCTAGACGCGTGACCTCGATGACGGCAGTCGCGTTGATGATGCCCTGCCCCTGATCCGCTTGGGCGGCTGGTATGCCCTCGCCGCTGAATGGTGTTCTTGATACGGCTAAAGCTGAGACAAGACCTAGCACATCTTCAAGTGCATTAGTGCTGTCTGCAAAAGCGTATGGCGCCTGACGAAAAGAACCAGCGAGACGTGTCAGCGTGGCAATATTTCCGTCTTCGCCTGTGGCCTCTGTTACGAGGAGAAAGGCTGCTGTACCGGCGACAGCGAACATCTTATTGCTTATTGTAGGCTCGAGAGGGGTGCAAGCTTCCGCCCCAGATAGATATTGAGCATAGTTGGACCGTTTCCCCTCCTGTCCTAGAGCACGTAGATCTAAAGTTACCATTCGATAGTCGAACGCATTCCGAGGGTCAACCACACACGTAACTACATAGTGGTCACCACCGCTCAATCCAGTCTTATTGTTTGGGTCGTTGATGTCGCCTGCCAAATTATTTGCGAAAGTCGTTGCACCTTTTGGGTCGTTCACCGCACCGATGCCTATCACAGCAATCCCGACGTTTTCTGGATTATTGTTGTCTGAGGGGGGTGCATATGCCCACATATTACTAGCCATGGCACTGTCCCTAGTGAAATTCCTGGAAACTGTCCTCTGTATACTGTAACCTGCCACGTTCCAGAATCCAGCAGATAACGCAGCGTTTTTGGATGTATAATTTGAGGTTATGTTCGAAATGAATGTGACATTCCCAGAAGTGGTCGTCAATGTTGAGTCACTGGTTACCGTAACATTCCCAGAACTCTGGCATCGCACAGGGTTTGATGTCATAACCGGTACACACTGTGTTAGGCTTGTCAAAGCTTGTCCATATCGTGAGGAAATATTGCCGTAGGCATCCCCAGAAAATAAAGTTGTTGGCGCGCCCATGGCAGTGCGCTCAACTGCAACACCGGAATCCGCGTAGACATAATCATCAGGATTCACGTTGTTGATTCCATTAGACACCTGTGTCATGTAAGAGGCCGGGGATAGTCCGTCGTACGTTACATATATCCAGCTTCCATTCGGAAGAGACCAACGAAAGGTATCGTAGGTATTAGTTTCGTTGCAAGGAGCCAGGCAAATTCCGTAGACGGACCGATTGCCCGCTGGCGTATACAGTCCAATTGTAGTGTCCGGGATACGAGAGTTGTATGATATAGTCTTCGTAGATGAGGTTGGTGCGAGAGACGTCACAATAGACGTCGTGATCAAGGCACTCATCAGGTAAGCAAGAAATACCCTGTAGTTCTTGATCCTCTCGAGAAATGTTTCGATTGCCAGCATGGAGCGCCATTCTCTCTCCAGCACTCGTATGTGCTCCTGATAGTGATCATCCCCTGGCACATTTGGATCTTGAATGAAATGTGGGTTTTCGGGGATACTCTGGAAGCGGTCTTCTAGACTACGCAGGAAGCCGGTTTTTATCCGAGAAATAACAAGACTGGTGAAAACTGTTGCTGCAGCTGTGACTCCGACAGTCAAAATTCTAGAATCTGTTGTCGACAGAGACCCTGTCGTGAGATAAATAGGGACGACGTGGACATGGATAATAACACCGATTATGAACACCAAACCGCCCATCACCGCCACATCCTTGGCGATTTCTATATGATTGAGCGTCATGTATCAAAGGAGATGTATGCTTCGTACGGATTTTCAAATCAGAAAAATTATTCTGTATAAGACAGAATCTCCTCATGCAAGTCGGGTGGAAAAAGGGAACAACATAAGAGACAGAGCAGACATTTGCGGGGTCGTGTTCAACCTCTTGTCACCCTCTACACAGTACTGCATGGACCCGACCGGCGGGAATGCTTGACAGCTCATGTTGGCACAGTACTACAGTTATATCATAGCTATTTTCATATACTGCGTGTTTGTGTTGCACTGCAATAAGACTTGTTCCAATCGGGTGACGTCTCTCTCACAAACATGACCCTGGCCAATCAGCGCATCATTAGCTATGCCCTTGGCGAAGTTTGCATATCAAGGGTGAGGGACCAGCACATAAGCATCGCCACACTTTGCTAAACCTGTTCTGGGAGTCTTCTCTTCGATTTTTCCCGGGGAGCGCGGAACTTAGCGAGAATAGTAATTGGTAGAAGTTCTAAGGCCATGATGATCGGACTGCTAGGCCACGAGCTGAGGTACCTGGTTGGGTATACATGGATATGGCCCCCAAATTATGTCTACCGGCCATGGAGGGAAACTTGATTGAAGTAGGGGTAACAGCATGCAATTAGAGATTTTGAATATATGTCAAGATTCTCTCCCCGTCGCATATGTTGTTGTATCTTTAATTCCAATGATGCCGCTCGAAGATCAAATCTCTTTCTCTGTTGTTAATCCTTTTTTCATCTTTCCCGTCGGTGTGCGTCTGATATTGGACACAAAATCAATGACACTAGGTACTTAAAAACTGGCCATGTGTGCCGACGACCACTCCCAAAGGCCCCTCTCGTCAAGAGTACTTCCCGGCCGCACCTGAACTGTCACTTTAATATCGTCCTCTGTTCCTGATCCTAGGTGAGAAGCTATGCCGTGCGCAGCGGCAATAACAACGCTGGATGTTGTAAAAACTCTTCTTTCACCTCTGAGGCATTGACGTTCTCGCCTCGCCTGTGGATCACGTCCTTGACACGACCAACGAAGCAGACGTTGCCATCTTCATGAATCTTGGCAAGATCGCCCGTGTATAACCAGAGCCTCGCGGAAAGCGTTCACGGTACTTTCAGGATCGTTGAAATAACTTTGGAAGAAGACTTTCGGAGCGTCGCTTCGCAGGAGCATCTGCCCTGGCGTATTCGGAGGCAGCAGTTCACCCATATCGTTGGCGATGCGGATTTCGAAGCCTTTTCTAATACGGCCGCAAGAGCCGAGTGGAAGACCCTCTTGCTGAAAGCCCGGTACGCTGGCCTCCACACTGCCGTATAGGGTTATCAATGGGTGTCCAAATCTGTGTTCATAGTCTTGCGCGAAGTGGGGGATTGATACACCCAGGCAGCCGGACCTTATGCTCTCGATCAAGGGGGCTAGGGAGGCTGCTTGTACGTCATAGCCGGAGTCGCTCCCATGAAGTCGTAGACTGTTGCTTTAGTGGACCAAATCTCGTCCCAGAATCTACTCGCGCTAAAGCGGACCGAAAGCGTAGTCGTCGCGCCTAGTAAGACCGCCGGGATGGTGGTCAACGCAGTGGCATCGGCATGGAATGGGGCAATGGGCAGTCTAAGACATCGTCTCCACGAAGTCCACCACCCCCAATCAATGCCTCGGCCTGTAAGATGAAGTATTCATGAGATACAGTGCTTGGATTTTCTTGTTGCTCCGCTTGTATACAGGAATGCAGAAGTGGCAGCAGGCATGATCCCAACGACTTCCACAACGGCTTCAGCGTTGAAGAGATGCGACAGGCTGTTCGATTCCGCATCTGAGTCCTTGAAAAATATAGATTGAGACGGGATGATGCCCAAGCCTTCGAACTTGCACCCGAACCCCTGATCAACAACTGCCAACTTCGGCTGCGCCGCTTCGACGACTCCTTCCCAGCGTGATGGACTTGAGCTCAGCGTTGATGGGCACCCAAACAGCTCCTAACCTGTTACTAGCCATTCAGAGGTAGTATATCTCCACACTGTTCCGCATCATGACCAAGACTCGGTCGCTGGCTTTTATGCCTTGCTGCCTCAGTCCACCTGCGAGGTTGCCAATTTGGAGACCGGCTTGTTTGAAGGTAATGTCCTGGCCTCCAAAGCGGGTGAAAGTTCGATCCGGAAACGTCTGCACAGCATTTGCTAGCGCGGAGTTGATGTCCCTAAACCGAAGCTGTCCCGGTTTTCCACTTTCGAGAGCTGGCAAGGAAAAGTCGCTTGCGGTCACAGGTGCTTTCCGCGCACGAAAGTTGGCGAACACCTGATCCGCGTCGCTCTGTGCGAAGCAGTAACTGGCGAAAAGTTGACCTCATGTTGAAGGCAGGATTCCACGTTCGTAAACATCTGCCGTTCGAGGGATGTGTTAAATGCGGACAGGGCCACAGCAGGAAGCCAGGCTAGCTCAGTGGCGAGATCCAGAGCACGCTGCTTCGGGTTTTCATTGATCTCGTTAAGCATCCCGAAGTCAGCAGCCAGGGCGATCTCGGCACCGCCACCAACTGCGAGTCCTTGCACGGCGGAGACTACAACAGCACGGAAGGATGATGTGAGACGCGTTAAATCTTATAGGAGGTTGAAAGCAACTCTGAGCTCCTGCGCAGACCCGGTCTTTGGCGCGAGAGTCTGCTTCAGGTCCTCCCTGGCGCAGAACGAGCGATCTCAAGCACCTTATAGAAGAAAGACCCGAGCATCCTGGTGCTTTGACAGTGCTGCGATAAGATGTTCCATCATCTGGGCCCTAATGGCTCTTAAAGCCTTCGGTCGGTTCAAGGTGATCTTGACGATCCCTTCGGCGAGAGCCTCCAAAAGGACAGGAACCTCGCTCATATTGTAAATGAGAGAGTATTCAATGTGTATAGGACGAGTCGCAGCATAGACAATGGTGTTTGTATTCTCCTACGAGGAGATTTATGTTGTCGGATGTCGAACCCCGAGGTGGCGATCTCATTGGTTCTGCCAGAAGATATCATTACCCGTACACGAGCAGTGCATAACAGAATTCTCCGTGACTGAGAGGAATGAGGAGAATGGTAGGCTATGCCAATTTTAATCCAAATGGAGTTGTATGATCTTCACCTGGATTCTGTATACTTTAGCGCTTCGGAACGGAGGACATGTGGGGATCGGTGGCGGCGATTTAAAATGAGTGTCAGAAAAGACTTGTGCACGGCCCACTTTTATATACTCCTTTTATCTATACCTTCACCTTTAATATTCGATATCTCAGCTAAATAAAGCTATCACTATATATAATTTAATGCAAAATAAAGCTACGGACGTAGTTTTTAATATTTTATATATTAGCTTTCCGTTTTTCATAAAACTTGCAGTTTACGAAGTATATTATCGATAAAATTATCGATTATAATTTAAAAAACTTTTTATTACGTTTTTTTAATTTATTTTTTTAATTATATAATATTAGCTTCGTTTTTTTAAGTTTATTAATATTTAAATAACAACAATATAATATAATTTTTATTATATATTAAACGTATTTAATAAAATTTATATTAAATAAATATAGTAGCTATTTAATTATTTAAATTTTACGCTTTTCCAATTATTTTTTTATAAATTTTAATATATAAATTACGGCATTATTTTGTTGAAACTAATTATTTAATATATAATAAAATAGTAGACTTTTTTTTTAAAACTTTTATATAAAATTTTGAAATATATTTTTTACTAAAAAATTCTTCGTTACGTTTTATCAAAATTAATTTTGACCTATTACTTTTTTAAATAGTATTTTATATTATAAATAAAATTTTTGTTTTTATATATATATCTATATTGACTATTTTTTTTTAAATACCTTGTTATTATAATAAAAATATTATCTAAAAAAACTATTAAAATTAGATATTACAAAATATTCGTTATTATAAATATTTTAAAATAAAGCAAATTAGTATTATATATATTTTATTATTTATTTATATATATTTTTATTAATTAACGTTTATATTATTATTAGTATATAATAAATAATAGCTTAAAAATTATTATAATTAGCAAAAAATAAATTCGGCACTATACTTAAAAATAGTTAATATTAAGCGTTTTTAAATATAATTTAATAATATTACGGTTTAGCAAAATTTTAAAGCAAGTTTTAATTTCTTTTATAAAAATTTTAAATAAAATTTTAGGCGATTTTTGTATAATTTTAATTAAATTTACTTTTTAGCAAAACAATAATTTTAAAAAACGTTTAAAAAGCTTAATAGTAGTAGTTTTTTCTTCTTTTTAGTAGACTTTTTATATATTAAAAATAATATTACAATAGCAACAAAATCGAGCTATAATATCATATTAGTAATAACTATTTAAAAATTAGCTTATAATTATCGTATAAATTTTTAAAAATAACTATTTTAAAACTTTACTATTATTTTTCAAAAATATAGCCAATTTTTTACGCAGAGTATAATATATTATTAAAAAATGTAGTATTAAAAAAAGGGTTGTCAGACGCGGTTTGGGAAATTAAAAACGCGAAACGCGAATGTGGGTTATGCATAAGTCTTTTCTGACACTTATTTTTTAACCCGTTATGGATGTTTTGGCAACCTATCCCGAGCCCGTGGCGACACCGGTATGCCGAGAACCCTTTTCAACCCCTGTACTTATGTGTTTTCCTATGTATGAACGCATGATGGGAGCATTAGAAGGGGGTTCTGAGTTTGTGGATTCGGCTTCTCATACCATCTCACGCTGATTAAATTGCAAAGATAGACTTGGCGTTAAAGTATAAATTTGATCTGCCCGTGGACTTTAAGATTGAGTGAGGTCCGTTTCAGATCTCTGTTGAATAAAACCACTTTCAGTCTCTTGTCTATTCATTCTTATCAGCCATTCCTCACCATGTTGAGCGATACCAGCCAACTCCATTGGTCTAGAGCACGACAGATTGTGATGACTCCGATGCTTGACTCCTGGCATTAGTTGATAGCCATCCCACTGTGGTCAATTTTCGAGATGAACCGGGTTTTACGGAGTCTCGCAGTCCTCTACAGTTCAGCGGTGATGATCTCCCTTATAACCTCACACAAACAAATCTTGCCGGCCTAGATATGCTATCTGGAGAGTCATATATATTCACAAATGATGAGATTGGTTCTTTAATCGCATTCTATCACCTCGGCGAAAGGCTCGCGAGCCGTTCGAAGATTGTTCACGGAGGTATTGCGGCCATGCTGTTGACGAGTGCATGGGAAGGGGCGTGTTTCCCGACATTGGAGGGTCGCATCGGCATCACCGCGAAACTCGAGCTTGAGTACAAAAGTCCGATCTCCGTACGATCGAAATAGTGAGAACCATCGTCTTAGACTAATAATATATCGCAATCAAAATTGCGCATTACTTGTCTCCAGCCTATAGAGAAACCATACCCGGATCAAGTCCAGACGAGGTAGGCAGGGCCTCCCTGCGTTTCCATAACTCCTCGATAACTCTCCGAACAGGAAATATACTGCCTATACCAAAGCCAGTAGTCCATTCTTGCCACTGGCGGACGTTCGATAGATCATCGTAAGTGTAAGCCTCAGCTGCAGCGATGAAGGCAGGCCAAACAGAGAAGTTGCTAGTGCCATCTTCGAGGGATATCGAGACTTCTTTTAGTGTCTTGAATATATATACCTGTACCGTTCTGGGAGGCATCCAGCTCAGGCGGCGACTTGCCTCGAGGTTGGCTACTCTCATGATGGGGCTCTAAACGGTGACAGACGCGTAAAATAAAGGCTTGGGCTAGCTAGCGGCTGAATGGAACCCACCGCATACTATCAGCATCCCATTGGCAGAGAAATCTTCCAACGTTCTGTTTGTCTTATCAGTCTTTGATCCTGAAGCTGTAAATCCTCGGGCAGGAGAACTTCAATCTGAGATAGGGGAACATCGGGCGGTTTGCGGTTTGATGCTCAGGAATTGCACTACAGTGGTCACGTAATGTATTCTCAAGCGGGTGCCAAAGGTGGTGATACCCATGCAGCCATCAAGAACTGCCTCGTCAATCTGGAATTACCAGAAGATGGACGAGTATTCCAGTCCTGACGGGATTGTCTTGCAAAGCCTAACACAGTAATATTAGGGCTGGTTTCACAACGGATGTCTTGGATCTCATCATGGTCTAGGAATTTTGTGTGATAATCTGTAATCGAACTACTACACTTATAATTCGAACTATTGTTTAGAGACTTTTTTGTAATTTCTACCATCTGGACTTTTCCCTCTCCGAGTTTGAACAGTGGTGCGATGACAAAAGAAATTCCTCAATACTAGACACACCCTGATCAAACAATCGTTGTGCAAGGCCGATATTGAGCCCTAAGCCCCTTTATTCGGCCTTCACGAACACCCCAGGGCCAAAGTAATCAAAGGCCCCAAGCGGGACGCCCTGCTGCCGTAGCAGACAGTAAGCAGTTGAGGCATGGAAGTGAACATTGGGAATGACGAAGTATTGCAGATACTGCAAAGCGTTGTCGAACTTGAAGTTGCCCATTTTCAGTGTATTCATTATAAACGGTTGCTCGGCCTTGGCGTCGAAAGCAGTCTTGTCGATCTTGGCGCCCTCAACATAGGAGATGGTGCGTTGAATGCGCGCGTAGAGCTGCTCGAATGTTTCTTCGTTGTCCTCAATGTTCACGTGCTCTAGCCCCCCAACGCGGTCCATGAACCAGACGATGCAGTTGCACACGGCTTGAACTTGATAGTCGAGACTATATACTCGTCAGTCCCAGTTTTCTTTCAGTTGTGCGGAAATTGTCACGAGTTTGGAGCCGAGGTACGAATGGTAGTATGAAGGGATAAAGCGAAGGATCGTGTGATATTTCGGCCCAATACTTAGGCCAGGATAGAAATTGGTGCGAGGAAGTGATTTAACATACGCTCTCATGTCCGGGGCCATGCGAAACTGCAGCATCTCCTCGGGCTTGATGCCCTTTTCGGCTGCGAAAGCTTCTCCCTTCTTCAGGATCGCTTCAAACTGTTTCAAAAGATGAACCAGAGGCGGGATGCCGCCGGTTAGGGGTCCTGGAGCCATTCTGGACTGAGTATTTCTGGTAGGCAAGGGGGATAGGATGCTATGTTGTTGATAGATCAGGCTAAGATTCTGAGACCGGGAGTTGGCTGCTTGGTGGCAAGTATGGAATCAAGATTGAGGAGTCTCACCGCAAGTGGGTTTTATAGGACTTCTTGTGGGTGAAGTCGAGACCATGGGTCGTTGGCTCGGCAAAGAAGAGCTAGGAGCGGGTCAACTGCATTCCGCCATGTGGGCCGAGACATGAATAAAGTCCGGCTCCTATGGTTGAGATTACCGCCGGAGAGTTCAATCCCGGTTATCCAAATGCAAATAAAATGTGAGGGGTAGTTTTGTGTGCGAGTTTGTTATTTCGTGTTTCTCGTTCCGGTCGTATCGGTTCCTTTTTTGCGGAATTTGTTGTCATCGGCATTGGAGATGTTGCAATCAACCCCGAAAACTGGCATTGAAGGACACACTGTGCACGGATCAAGTATGAGAATCTTACCTCACTCAGATGACTGATTTCTCAGCAATATTTCAATGTTCAGTGTTCGTACATGCAGAACCCGGGGCCGTTTGATGCTGGTCGGAGGATCCATCGGCCGTCCCAAGCCATTGCTTAATAATACAGAACTGCATGCTGCATTTAATCTCCGTGGACGAGGGCCTCAATATCACAGCAATCTAGGGCTGAGAAATGATAATTCACGTTGCTATCAATCCTTACGACTTGATATTAAGCTGCTTGGGCGGAATTCCGAGAAGAAAATAGTCTTCTAGCTCCTGCTCTACAGGCTGTTGAGTATCATCACGTAAGTCATGGGGATAAAAACCTACCTGGATGTGCAGGGGGTTTCATGAGATATTACGTACTGAAATAAGCTCACCCAATACATGTAGCCATTCATACTTTTAAGATAATTTCAGTCTTCACATCCCAGCTTTAGATAAAATCCATAGCCGTCGCGAATGAAGAGCAACACAATTGAGATCTTAGATAGAAGCCTATTTATAGTATATCTAATTATCTGGTAAGTAAAGATAGGAGAAGCTGTAAAGGTCGAAAGACAGACATGGGCGGCAACAGCGATTTTCAGGGTTGTTTAAGTATGAGTTTACAGGGGAGCTATGCCTGTATCGAGGGGGCGACGCCTGTCCGAGTCCGATCGACATGGGCTGAACTGTCAGAGGTCCATTTCGACTCGGCGCTCTGGGGCAACCAAATGATAAAGAGAGACAGAAATATGTATAGGGGTACTTGATTGAATGTGTTATTTTGTATTGAAACCTTGTTTCAATCGCCTTTTCCTCACGGATCTGCAGTTTTGCGACCGATTTGGCATATGGATGGGTGCCGACAAAATCCAGGGCTACTGCAGTACCTAGGAGTTAGGTACATGAGTTAGATTAGGCAGTTCTAGACTGCTAAGAAGGTTAGGTAGTCTAGACCCCCAAGTCTCCTCAGTCCTGGGAATGTCATGCACTAAGCTCATTCCGATTTCCTGCCATCACGAAGACACCTGCCATTACGTTGGTCTTTCCGAGACCTAGATTAAGGCATTCATACAAACTATATAGGAATTGATACGATTTATTTATTGATTAAAGTTCAGAATGCTGAGTTATTTCCCTATCTCCGACCGATAAATTTTATCAATGTCATGGATGGTTGCTAGCCTGCTTGGTTTGTCTTTACCGCCCTGGTCCAGCTGATCCCGAAGATCTCACCCGTACAGCTTCCGCAAATCAAAACCTTGGATCTGCCATCTATAGTGTTCAAATATGGCATGAGCGGGCGTCCTAGTGATATGACAAGATCTTTAAGCCTTCCATGTGATAGTCTTGGCCAGCACCCATTCTGATAGTCCAGTTGACCCGTTGAACCGCCCAAAGCCACTAGACTTGCACCCACCGTGCGGGAGTGCCGATTCATCATGAATAGTCATGCTATTTATGTGTACCGATCCAGTTTCGATACCCTCAGCGAGCCTGAAACCTTGTGCGAGATCCTTTGTGAATACTGAGGCAGAAAGTCCGGTATCGGTATCGTTAGCGATCCGGAGAGCCTCCTCTTCATTGTCAATCTCAAAGAGGATGGCCGTCGGCGCGAAGTTCTCTTGCTTATAAATCTGCATATCGGGTGTCACGCAGCTCAATACGACGGGATTCAGTCGTGATGCGTCATTATCCGTGCCTTTAACACGGCCGGTGGGAGAAGTGAGCGAGGCGCCTTTCGCCTCGGCATCCTTGAGCATCGATTTGAGCCTGTTCACTGCACCAGGCCGGATCATGATACGTGTATCGTCTTCCGCCTTAAGATCAGTCTTGATAGCAGCATGGAGCTTTTCTTCGAAAGCTTGACGCACTGAATTGTGCACGAGGATCCTTTCTGTCCCCCTGCAGCACCGGCCGGCGTACGCAAAAGCTGCATAGTGGCAGGCAGCCGCTGCTAGATCTAAGCCGGCATCTTCCCAGATGATGACCGGTGCCTGTCTCCCGAGCTCGAGCAGTACTGGCTTTACATACCGCCCGGCAAGTTCAGCGATTGCTTTCCCGACCGCGACGCTGCCAGTGAAGGTTATTTTCTTGACAGCCGGATGGGATATGATCGCCTCAGTGACCTGGCTCGCCTGGGCGTGGTCTATTGAGATGAAGTTCACCACGCCCTTGGGAAGTCCGGCTTCATGGAAGGATTTGTGTGAGCGCCCAGAAGCACCGCGGAGAGAACTCGGAGCCTTTAAGTACAACGGTATTTCCAGCTGCGATGGGGTCAGTTCCTAGACTCGGTTAGCATACATGTTTGCTCGACACTGCTGTCTCAACTAGAGCATCGAGACTACTCACCATGCAGCAACAGAAAATACGACGCCGTAAGGCTCCTTCAGTATGCTTGCTTTCATGTCTGGATCGGACACTACCGGCGCCGCTCCCTCAACAGTGCTACTAATACAACCTGCAATGTCCTTTACGTGGTCAATCGCGTCAACCAAACTGAACTCATCCCAGCCTTAAAAGCTGCCTGTTTCAAGAGTCATGTACTCGGACAGTCGCTTGCTATCTCTAATCAAGATATCTACTACCTTCAGCAAGGTATCTCGCCGTTGTGAGGGTCGCGAGCGCCGCCACTGGGCCAGTGCTCTGGCACTTGACTCAATGGCTTTCCGTGCGTCTTCTGGGGTCGCTGAAATGCTGTTATGACGGAGACGACCAATTCTAGGGCTGAGAACGTCGAATAAGTTCGAACTTACATACTCCTCCCCATCGATTATCATAGCTACCGCTTTCCCCTTCATTTTCTGTTGCATAGAGGTTCACGAAGGCTCTCGATAGGAATGGTATGAAGAGAAGATAGGGGTGTAGTTGGCTGATTTCCAGAGTAGTCTTTTGACCTCAGAGGCTGAAGAGAGGGGAGTGAGGGGCTTTTATATCAAAGCAAGACCTTGCGCCTTACGGCGTGGTTGACAACACCCTTTCTCGAAGTCCTCGAATGACGCGTTGTGGGCCATGAGAGTTACGTACCAAAAGCGTTATATATATGGCCAGGTGTCGTCGTACAACTTACTATGAAGTGAGAAGATGATCTACTTAGGTTGCGGTCGATACCCGGGCTTGATTCTCGTTCCCATCTCTAATAGGATGATTTCTATCGCATTGTAAACCAAGGGAGTACTCTAACAACAACGAGACTAATCAAATGACACTCCATATCCCTAGTAGCCACGATCATACAGTCGAGCAAAGAGGACCAGACTAAGTTTCTGCTGGATCATACATACGCCGTGTACTGTCGTCGCTGAAGTTGTTAACAACCACTCTGATTATGTCAGACTGTCCCTTCGAAAGTTGCCCATCACTACAGCTAAATGTTGCGGTCAATTCTGACGAATAGATATGTCAGAATAGTGGCAAGCGTCGTTCTCATCGCTATTTTTTATTGATCTTGACTGGCGACATCGACCTCCCAGTAGCTGGCTCTCCCAAGGTTGTTTTCCGCCGTCGCAATCGCCTGCTGTTGGATGGGCTGTGTACAGCTGTACGAGGTGAAGCAGTAAATGCGAATATATTCAATGATGATTAGTTGATAATCTAGAACTATGAAAATCCTTCACTCGCGCGAGACTCCTATCTCCGAGTGGATCGCGCGGGTGTCACGTGATGACTTATTCAACACCTGCCAATCTAGCCCCCGCTCTGCGGCTCCGCCAGCGTTTGACAAGGCCAAGAGAATTCGGGGAGTATTAGGCGTGTAAGGCGACGGTGTAACATGCCCAAGACCACCCATAGAAACGCCACTAATCAATCATTCTAAGGCGTACACATTTCTATATATGCAACTGTAGATCTGTCGATGATAAGCTGACGGGATTGAATTCCTTGTCATCTTCCCGATTTCTTTTACTCATATTGATGCCATAGAAAGGGCGAGGTGTCAAATCAGACATGAAAAACGAATGTCTGACGACGATGATCATGCTTTGACAGCAGCGATTGAAGATGGTGATGAACTTTCGGTCAAGACATACCCATATGCTTGGCCTCAATCCGCGTGTGACTAACATCACAAGCCAAGCCACGTCATCATAGGTGAGAAATCCGAAGGCAAAATGAGAGAATGACAATGATTGTATCAGAGAATGCGAGGAGACGAGGAAAGATGATGGCGACACCGATACACCATTGACGTCTCATCAGACGGTGTGCGTCTGCCAACCTCCTCACTGTTGGGGTAAACCGTAAGGCCTCCTATCATATGCCGCTGGGTCGGCAATCCGATGACGACTATTGAATTGCGAGAGCGAATGCAGGTTAAGATAAAACAGCGTCTAGGAACGTCATGACTGCTTATTGCTCGGAGCTTCGAGTGTCTGCAATAATATGATACCTAAGTTTCCGGGGAAGTATCGCGGCATACGTTCTTTCGCGTTCCACTTATAGTCGGGAGCCGCGAATAATCATGACGGCTTGACACTGGAGACTACGGCCCCGGACATCGGATCATCGGATATGTAGAGGACTACATCCCGATGAATCCTTATTTATTGAGTATCAGCATCAATTTTGTTGTACGGATGGCCGGTGATGATTGCGAACTGGCAATTGAAATGGCTACAGTTGACGCCTGTTACAGCGGCAGTTATTCTCCGCTCGGTATCCCCCCTTCCCCATGCCAGAGTATTAATGCTGAATCCTTCAGCATTTCCGACGGCTGCTGTCCGTTCAGGTCTATGACATTCACCTATGACTCTTCCGAACAGATCACCATGTCGATAGATATCATAGCTGATACATTTATATAATAATGCCAAATTACAGGCTTGCAAGCAATGTGAAGCAAAAAAGCGAACAGTTCAGCATTGCGCCATCTTGACAGGTTCAATTACTCCCAATATTGCAGCGAGCAATGCTGTAATGGCAAACATTACGGGAGTCAAGGCACTTTGTATCAATCGAAAGAATTCACCATTGAATTCGAAGGACTTCTTTCTATCCCATAACTTTGACTAGAGCTGATCAACATTTATTCTGTGCACGATGGTATCTTTCGTTCGCCACATACGGTAACAAAGGTCGAGACAGAGGTCTATAGGGGTTATGGGCATCCGGATATCGTTTTCCAGTCTATCAACACATTACGTGCGCACAGAAGACTTTCAAGAGTCCAATATCAAAACAAGAAAGGAGATGACGGAGAACTTGTGTGTGATCTTGTGTTATGACTTGAAGACTTACAATCAGTCGGGCACCAAACATCTATCATCACGAGCGCCTCGGAATAGGCTCAAGATGCTGTTCGCAGCATAAGCTAGAGACTAGTCATGGCCGCGGAACTCCTCTTTGGCGATTTCACAGCATACAAAGTCGTCGCTACCATTCACAATTTACGGTTTCACCCATTGGCCAGGTCTCCTGGCTCTCTCAGTGTGCTGTTTATTGTCAGTTCTATCTTTCAGACACGTAATACACATGCATAACCCCCTTTTCTAGCTACTCGGTGTCTCATAGACCCTTCAGGTAAGGCTACCTATCAAGACGCAAGAGATTCGCGATAAATATGGCCAATCCATACGACTATGTTCGAATGAGCTTGCTTTTACCTGCGCCAGGCATTCACGGACATTACGCCCATCGTGTCGGCCGTGTTAACTTATCCCAGAACACGATCCATGTCGGTGCCGTAGACCCTATGCCAAGTGTTTCTACCATATTGAAATGGGGTTTACGACTTGGAGTCACGTGATCACTAAACTTGTGTATAATAGCTCCATTTGCATTGAGTTAGATTAGAAATCGATATGCGTTTTTCCTCCTTCAATTCTGACCCCCTATGGGGGCGACGCACGCATTCAGGTATAGTAGATCGTTCTCAGTAGCTAGGGTAATATCATCAGGCGTCTTGAATATGGATCTGATTTCTTCCTTCAGCTTTGCATACACACTTGGATTGCGTAGCATCATGTTAGTAAATGAAGACAATGAACTTGCCGTTGTCTCGGATCCGGCAACGCTGTAGGTTCAACTAGTAATCAGTATTGCAGTTCTGTTTGTACCATTTGTCGTATCGGCTTCCTGCATGAATAAGGCCGCATTCACAGTTATTCCGTCCTGAGACAAATCGTAAAGCTCAGATTGTTTCATGATGTAATGAATAAAGTCCCTTCTCTACGTTTTGCTATCCTAAATACGCTTGATGACTTTATTTTTTTGAATAAAATCAAATGATCTCGTCTCCGCTCTCTTAGTTTCTTGGGAATGAGCTTCATGAGGAAGCTCTGAGTCATCGAACCAATAGTGGCAAAGCGACGAGCAGCCTGCTGTATGGCAGCCGCTTTCACTGCATTGAAGATGACCTGCTCAAGGTCAGCACCCTGGTGAGTATATCTTGATCGTCAATCATACCTCGTTCCACCAGTTATAATATCCATTCTTGAGGCAACCGAATGACTCTCCAAACGCTAAATCACCCAAGACATCAAAAGACATGGGGTTATACCACCTGACGATATCGAATGCTTCACCCTTGTCCGCGAACTCGCCAAATCCGGCGACAAGTTCATCGATAAATGCTTGTATTCCTGCTTCTTGTTCCCAAAGAACCTTCTTAGACATCGTATGAAAGAGCTTTCCTCTGTGTGCCATGAGTTGCATGATCCGCCATGGATATTGAAATAGAGCTCGAGAACCACAACTCAACTACAACTAACTGCAGCGAAGCTGCAGTTCTCGAGGCCTACTGCCTACTGGATGATCACATACAAGATCACACTCAATAGGGCTTGAAGAAAAACTGCGAATCTTCCTACCTGCCGTAAGTGGATCCTTGAGGATGTGTTAGAAGGGTGGTGATATCGTTGATGGCGAGGCTATTCTCGAAGGTCCACGTTTGTCTTGTTCTCATTTTTATAAAAGATAGGGAATGACAAAATTGCTGACCGAAATACAGATCGCTTTCTCGGTATCTCCATGGTGTGCCCATCATATTCCTAGGACCTTTAGAAATACAGATGATTTCATCGCCGAGGAATGGCTGAGTGATGAATGTGCCTTCGATAACAAGAATGCATGAAGAGCTATCTCGCTGGCTCCTCGTGGTTACATTGGTAAAGAGTGAGCATAACTTCACCTTCCACGTCGCCGAAGAAATTGACTTGTAGCAATATGAGCTATCTGGAAGTGCGACTACTTCTCTGCCATATGTTTATGAGTTATGATAACGTTAATGCCGACTCCGCGGAGGACTGGAAACCGGAGGGTGATTCTAAGCATATCAAGGCATATCCCACCTGGTGGAAGCTGCCGTTGATTGTCTACTTGAGAAGAATTGAGCGAAACAGATAGAAGCCTTGAGAAGTGTCTAGCAACTACGACTTCTATTATACCGGCTTATAGGGCCAGGTATGTCGAGGGGTTCAATGGTAACCCGCTAGCTCTCTGACATTGCCCATTTGTTTCTTTGTCAAGATGAGAGACCCAAAAGAAACTTGAGTACATATTATTTCAGCCATGAATTGTATTGTCAGTGAAAACGTGATCTGTTATGCTACTACCTACTCGCTTTGAGATAGTACCCGCGCTGGCATTATTTCCGGGTCATAACAAACTCTTCCTCTCCTAATCGTTGACGTATAGCGGGATCTTGATGCAGTTGGTATTATGGAAGTGCTTCAAGGTCAAGATCTCATTTGCGCAAAGCCATATCATGCACGTAAACTTGCATTCCACCAGTGCGCTTCTGCACTACCCAAACTATTTCGTGTACGGGCTAGCAGCATCTAGAATGGCATCTTATACCTACGTGCAGATGCACTAAGCCATTTGTAAGCAGAGAAGTGCCAAGACTATAAAACCGGCATTGACATTCGCTGGTGGAGAATCTGCGGAGCCCGCACATGTTGCTATAAAAGGATGGAGTTCTTATTCCGTAGTTGAGTCCGTCAAGACGACGTGAACTGATGCCTATTCCTTGTCTCCTAAGAGCCTAATCTACAGTATACCATGACTTGAACTTCTGACAGAAGCTATGGATATTGCTGATCTCACTTCTTTTACTGCACTTTCCTTCGATATGTACGCTACCCTCATCGACTAGGAGACGGGAATTTTCCGGGGCCTAGTCCTCTCAGTAAACGACTACCAAGTGATCATGCACTCAAGGATAACAAGAAGGGATTACTCGAGCTTTACACTCACCTAGAAAGTGTCCTAGAGCATCAACACCCCGAGATGAAGTACGCCGAGCTCTTAGGCGAGGTATATTTCCAGATGGCTACGCATCTAGGTATTCCACTGGATGCGTCTCTAGAGTCTACAGTGGCAGAAAAATAGACTTTCGGCAACACCGTCGGCATTTGGCTAGCTTTCCCGGATACTGTGCAGGCACTCAAGATGCTTGGCGCTAGGTACAAGCTGATCGTGCTTTCGAACGTGGATGCGGTATCTTTCGAGCGCACGCGAAAAGGGCCGCTGCAGGGCGTCGAGTTTGATGCTGTTTACACTGCTCAGGACATCGGATCATACAAACCCGATCTTAGGAACTTTGAGTACATGATTGAGCATGCTAAACGAGATCTTGACGTCGCAAAGAAGGGGTTTCTTCACACGGCTCAGGCATTGAAGCATGACCACGTACCAGCTCAACGAGCTGGGCTGAAGAGTTGTTGGATCGAGAGAGCCGGCGACGACGCTGTCATTGGCGGAAAACTGTCTGATTTTGGCGCCGAGCTCCAATTGGCTTATAGGTTCAAGGCTCTGGGTGATTTAGCAGACGCGGTAGAGGACGCATTCAGAAAGGAAAGGTAGCCTTGGTCTGTCGAGTAGAGTAACGATAAAATTAGCAAAAAATGGTGTGTAGACAAAGTCACAAGAGCGGGATTACTTTGGTGACGACAGTTGCGTGACTACTTGTCAGAGGGACAGTCAATGAACTGTTAACGACTGGCGGATCAGGCATTATGGTCGATGCGGTCGAGTGCTGTTGAGGGGAAAAGGCCACCTGAGAACAAAGTGGTGGTCATTAATTGCTGTAAGGTCTTGAGGTCTGGTTCCGGCGAAGCTTTCCGTGGGACGATTTTAACGTGGTTATTGGGAGAATGCCTGCTCCGTAGGCGTCAAATAGCGGCCAGGGCTTGTTGAAACAGTTTTTCGTCAAGAACGTGTGATTTACAATATCATTCCAAATGAATCTAATTTGTAAGGCCTTCATTCTTCATTTCTATTTAACACGAAGACACTGGAAACTTTACTTCACCATATTCACCGTATCCTACAAGGTCTCGGATAAGCGACTTGCGCTCTACAGGGGTATAAGCCCCTATTCCTTGTAGTCCCGTTCAGTAACAATACAGCAGCTTTTCTGGACCCCCATACTCGCAGTAAGCTCTAATTGGTCAAGAGATGTATAACCCATGTTTTTGTTCAGTATGGGGGCCTAGAAAAAAAAGTATCGTTGCTGAAACGGCACTCTAATGAATAAAGCCCGTGGCTAGATTATCTGTTCCGGCTGCATGCAAGACTGGTACCCTAGCAGAGAGGTGAATAGGTCCACGACTTATTAGCACACGGCTAGTAGCGCCCGCAGCAAGTTTCAGGAAGCTACCAGGTAGTCAGAGTAGCGCTATTTCTTAGTGTTCGGACATGAAGTTCCAGGCGGTCGGCGCCGACGAACTTCGTCTTGCATTTATTGGACAGGGGCTCATTCAGCCATTGGCTATGACCGCAGCCCCTGCGCCTCAAAATCTGCAGTTGGTAGATTTGAAACATTCTGTTGCTTCAGCGAATTCTCTTGGGGGCCGTTATAATCCTCCGCACACCACTCGCAGTCATGGCTTCAACATTCTAGCAGCCAATTCCTCCTTCGCAAAACTTTTACGTCTGCGGAAAACGATCTGTCTTTTCGATTTTTCGTAAATGGTCTGTGTACATGATCAACAATCCGGTCACCTCTTCATTGGATACATCTCATATTTGTCACTATGGCCACGGTATCTCTTGACCCTGAAGCAATTGAGCAGCTCAGTGGGGAACAGAAAGCACTGCTCGATGCCATTGACAGTCTCCGAAAGCACGGTGTAGGTCGCTTCGTAGACCTGCCTCAGATCATCGTCGTCGGAGATCAGTCATCTGGAAAATCTTCTGTCCTCGAGGCCATCTCACGCGTCCGGTTCCCAGTCCAAGATGGTCTCTGCACGCGGTTCGCGACTGAGCTGGTACTCAGAACCGATCCGCAGACAAGGGTAGATGTCCGAATCCAGTCCAACGAGATTTCCCCTTCTGAAGAGCCGTACACCTTTAGCGAAACAAGATTCAACAAAGAGGATCTGCCACGCATTATCCAAGACGCAAAGACACACCTTCTCAAGAACAGCACTGCTTTCTCTGAGGATGTTCTTCGAGTTGAAATATCATCGCCTGATGTCCCTCACCTCACACTTGTCGACCTTCCAGGGTTTTATCATTCTGAAGATGAGAACCAAGATGCCGCTGGCCGAGCGATCGTTGATCGTCTTGTCGATAGTTACATGTCCCGAAAGAATAGTATAATCTTGGCGATCGTATCAGCCCGCAATCAAGTTATCCTGCAGACAGTCCTGTCCCGGATCAAACGCCACGACAAGGCCCAAGAACGTACTCTGGGCATCATTAC
The DNA here is from genome assembly GCA_022578795.1 of Xylariaceae sp. FL0255. NCBI lineage: Eukaryota > Fungi > Ascomycota > Sordariomycetes > Xylariales > Xylariaceae > Xylariaceae sp. FL0255. The sequence continues at coordinate 105,594 of MU388926.1, forward strand.
TAAACCGGACCTCCTGACATCCCAGTCTACGGACGAAGATAGATTCATTCGTCTTGCTCGAAATCAGGATAAGTTCCACCACTTGGCTCTGGGCTGGCATGTTCTGCGTAATCGGGGGGAAACAGAGTCTGACCTCTCATCGAAAGAGCGCGATGCCAAGGAACAGGAGTTTTTCAGCTCTGGTATCTGGTCAGGCATCCCCTCCAGCAACAGAGGTGTCGACACAATCCGTGTCAAGCTCGCCAAGATCTTGTTAGACCATATTCGAAACAGCCTCCCCTCAATGATAAAAGACATCGAGGAAAATATGGCGGATCGCCAGAACCGTCTCACACTACTAGGCGAACCGAGAGCATCGCCACGACAGCTCCGTGCGCATATGGATAGGATCGCATCTCGGTTCCAGCTCCTGTCGTTGCACGCGGTCGAGGGAAACTACTCGGATGACTTCTTTGGCGGGTTATACCCTGATAGCACAACAATGCCGATGAACCAGAGCAGAATTAAGAAGCTTCGAGCACTGGTGCGTGATCTGAATCGCACATTCGCTTACGTCTTGGCGAAGAAAGGATCAAGGCGCAAGATTATTGCCGACGGCGGGGATGCTGACGAGGATAATAACGATCAAACAGCAGAACTTCCTCCGTTCTTGCAAGTTCTAGAGTGCAATTACCAATTCAACGATCCAGAACAGGTGTCTAGAGCCAGAGTCGCATATGAACTTGAATCCCTCTCATCTGCGAATCAAGGCAATGAGTTTCCAGGTACAACCAACGACCGCCTTGCAGTGAAGCTTTTCCAGGATCAATCGCAGCCATGGGAATCTATTGCCAGCTTTCACATTGATTTTCTGTTACGCATTGCGAAGTCGTTTGTCGAGATGCTTGTATCGTATCTGACGGGGTCGGACAATAAAACCTGTACGGCCATCCTGTCGGATATCGTGGATCCGTTCTTCGAGAAACGCACCAGCTTACTTGAAACCAAACTGCAGGAACTTCTCTTTCATTTCAAGAGTGGTTATCCGCAACCACTAGATGCTGATTTCAGGGCTTCTTTGTTTAACCGACGCAGCAAGCTTCTTGCAACAGAGATCGCGCAGGATCTATTAGCTAGCCGCCCCGACCTATTCACTGAAGAGGGAAAGAACGCGATCAGAATGATGTCTGCCGGAAAGCAACGTAGTGAGTTTGGAGTTGAGGATTTGATCGACAAGAGTGAGACTTATTACGAGGTAACGCCATGTTCTCAATTTCTCCATATGCAAGCGCAAAGCTCTGACTGATTTGTCAGTTATCCCTTCGTACTTTTACGGATAATGTTATTGTTCTAGCCACTGAGAATTGCCTCATAAAGGACTTGCCGTCTATTTTGACGACGAGTGAGGTGTCGCAAATGGAAAACGACCGACTAGAGCGACTAGCAGCAGAATCTTCCGAACTTCAAGTTGAACGAGCCGAACTACAAGCCGAATATGAAGCGCTTAAAAAAGGGATTGATCTCTGCAAGAGTTACAAATCTCGAAAGTCAACAGGTCTGTATCAGTCTGCCCGTATTCTCTACTCCGAGTCTAACGGATAGAATTTTAGTTGTTCCAACTCTCCAGCCCCAAGTCACAATTGAAATTGGTGAACATAATTCTCAGAATGATGAGCATTTGAGCGCAATGACTGGCGATGGATTTGAATCAGGGCCTGCGGATGGTCAGGGTGGTTATCCGGAGACCCTATCGCGAACGATGTCCCCATCATTGGCGCTTGAACAAGGGAGCTCAGCCAACACCACCAAACCGATCAGTCCTCAAATAGACAGCCAGGCTCCATTTCCACTCGGTTCCACGGGAAGACCGGATCCTTATCCTCCAATCATGGCTGGAACGTCTGCACAGGGCCTTAGTGAAACTCCATCGAAGTCTGCAACCACCGACAAACAGATACACCTGCCACTAGACAACTCCAGTACAAATTCACCATTCGTCAGTGTTCTTAGTAACCAGAATACCTTAAAACCAACGACAGGAATTTTCGACGTCCCCCTAACAGATACACTCGCAACGTCAACGCAAGGCAAGTCACTGTTTGGCACTCCTTCAGCTGTTAATACAGTCAGCACCACGCTTTTTGGCAAACCCCTGGCCACCAGTGGCAAAAAGCAGGTAGCGCCGAGCCCACTCCTCTTTGGCTCAACTACTAGCACTACTGCAACAACACACGGCAAGCCGCTATTTGGCGTTCCTTCTTCCGGAAATACGGGTAACAGCACACTTTTCAGTAACACTCAGACTACCAGTGGCAACAAGCAAGCAGCGTCGGGCGGGCTTATGTTTGGCGTACCTACTGAGCCAAGGCAGAATGTCTCTGGGTCGACAACAGGAGCAAGCAGGAGCCTTTTTACTACGTCCACCACCCATACTGACGGCGGAAAACCTATCTCCAAGTAAGTGTTCAGTCTGAAATCCTAGTTGAAACATTCCATGCTTGGTCTTGATGCGTAGGTTTCCCCCTGTACCTAGAATACTTTAATTTCTAACTATTGCACTATATTGATCCCATTTATTGATATCTCTAAGTTTTCCGAGTCTTGGAAGGATTCTTGATCCCATAATAGTAGAAGAGGGTCAACATAACTATCCGTTCAAAGCAAGGGGGATGAACATCTGTTTTGACCCCTTGCTAAAGTCATTTTCACAAGAAGAGTTGAGACTAAGAGGCTCACAGGATAGGTTAAGGTGTTGGTAGTTGCGGATCCGGGATATCTGGTTTATACCGTGTAGGATATTGGAAAGTGTGGATCTCAATCATTTGGGGATAAGAATTAGGCGCGAGGGGCGATCTCTCGACTTCTGGCCTCGGTGGTACCTCTGAAACCAAAAAGAAGCGAGATAGAGAAGTTGCCTGATAACATGAGAGGTTAGCCTACTTACATCAAATCTACTAGATTGGGTCCTGGGATAGTATTTGCTCACCTTTACGCCTTTCGCCTATTTCGGGCTCCGATCTACGGTCTACTATGGCTTGTAAGAGTCAACGGATTGGCGCATAACCTTGAGAAACAAGACCGCCTTAAGAATACCGGGAGCTATTTTTGGTTGCATTACCATTGATGACAGCTAGGGATAAGGCGCGTCGGCCTAGTTCCAATAAGGTCTGGATAACGTACTGCGTTGGGCCTGTCACTGATTTTTAAAGCCGTAACTTGTTGGCAATAAGAGATCAGGTCTCGTATTCAATATCAACCTGCGCTGCTTAATACACTTGTAGACATGCCCGAAAGCGCCTGTCAGACGGAGTATTGTTAGCTCCGCGTGCCAAGCTGTAAGCGCCCAGGGTTGCAGAAGCCTGGAACCCCCCACTTCCTTTCTTTACGCTGATCTGCACATTACCAAGCCTACCTTATGCCAGATATTTAGCTGCGAAGGAAATGTACTCCACGCGCCTTCTTGACTAGCTTCCTACATTTCCGAGCACATTTTCTTGGTCTACCACCTCTTGTGACGTTGGGCATATCAATTATTTGCACACATTCCTAGGTACCTTGCCAAGCCACCCAGCACGGCTTGCACCTACGTAAGAGTTAACCCGCCTCCCAAATCCTGCGCGCAGTAAACATGGAAAGCACCATCTTCAGCACTGTCGAGCCATCTTCAGCCTCTCAGGGGCGCGGAAGTCGCGAGCCTAGAGAAAGTCTTGATGGCGGCACACTCAAGCGTAGACGCGTCGAGGGGATGCGCCAAAAGACTACGTTGCTCGATCTCATTCAGTCCGAGCAGTTTGGCCCCGCCAACCATGCTCTCACGTCGATGCTTGACACCAAAGACAAGCTTAGCGTCATGCAGACCTCGAGCGCATATCGCCAAGGCATGAAGAATACGGTGTGGAACATTAATAAGCGGCTATTGCGATTCTTTGAAAACCCACTCACGTTCCGAAGCCAGCTTGGCAAATGCGACGCACTCATAAGCGGCAGCTTCGCACTACAGTTCTTCGAAGGTGTCCTCTGGAAGGAGTCCGATCTCGATATCTTCGTGGAGTCAGGGAACAATACCGAAGCCATGGAGAAGTATCTCCTCGAAGTGGCGTACACACACACAGGTAGCTGGAGCAGGCCTGACCACGATAGGATGGAGGAATATTCAAACATAAAAGGAATTGTTGAGGTAAGCATTCATTCAGGAAATAGACATAAATGCTTAGAGGGAGTGTGTCGGAATTGACACGACGCGTCAAAGTGCCGCACCTATCACGATTCGAACCCGAATGGATACGGGGCAAAGGTCCAAATCATCTCAACCAAGGAAAGCCCTGTCCGTGCCATCCTCGAAGGCTTCTACACTACATGCATCGTTAATTTCATAACATGGAATAAGGCGTATTCCCTATTTCCCAAAGCAACTTTCCTCATCCACCAGACGATTCCCCTCGTGGACACTTCAATCTATCTCGGAAAACTATATACCAAATACAGCAAACGGGGTTGGCCAATGTGGACTCATCCGCTGGGGCAGGAGTCTTATTCCAAGCTCTTCGCTAACAATGGTGAGGCAGAGTCGAATAGAGAAAGGCGCATCGGAGATAGCACCACGTGGATCATGAAACTAGATACAACGTCTGTGGCCCGGCTTGAGAAACCAGACTCAGTACTCGAATACTCAAGCTATAACATTTCCATGGGGCATGGGACCGATCACCACCGATGCACCATTTATGCTGCACCTTTTCAGTCAAATGCTTTACGCTATCGGTATCTTCGCAGCAACTGGCTCTATGAACTTGCTCCAATCTTTGAGCGAGCTACCGAAATGCAGTTATTCAAGTTGAAGGAGTCTGATCAACAACGACTTCAGCACCGGGTCCGAAACCATCTTGGCCTCTGGACAAAGATTTTTGATAAGCCAGATGGTTGGGACTATCTCGATGAGCAGTTACCGCATTACTTTGCGGAGTTGAAAGAGAACCCGGGCCTATTACGTGATCTGGGCTACGAACCTCGATACTAAGACCGCCTCACTGCCTCTAATAGGAGCAACAACACTTTCGCTCGTTGTTTTAAATATAGATCAGATGATACGATGAGATTGCACAAAAACTCTAATATGACAATATCTGGCGCGTTAGATAGAAAGATCAGGAGCGAGCTACTGTCATTTGGATGTATTGGAAACTAGTACATGATGGTGATAGATGGACAGTGCGCATTAAGCAGAAATCAATCCGCATTCTTGTGCTTGCTCAGTCCAGAGTTCACGATCTTTAACCCGCCCGGACACGGATGTTGAAAGACGCGGTTCGGGTAATACTTCGCAGATACTCGTTTGATCTACTTCAAAATCTCAAGCCTGTAGCTCTGTAGTACGCCTTGCTCCGGACCTGCCTAGTTGAGGTGAAGCTATGGTCAAACACCGTTTGACTGGGACTTAGCAAAGCCTTGTAACTCTCAAACCAGAAGCAACTGATAAAGGTAAAGGATGAATAGATAACTACCGATCTCGGCTAACCTAAATCTAGGAAAATAGGCCTTGCTTATCGCTAATGAAATAGAGCTCGAGAACCATAACTCAACTACAACTAACTGTAGCGAAGCTGCAGTTCTCGAGACCTATTGCCTATTGGATGATCACGTACAGGACTACACTTAATAGGGCTTAAATAACCCCAAAGGGGTCAAAATTGAAGAAAGGAAAACGCATATCTATTTCTAACCTAACTCAATACAAATTGAAACTATTATATATAAAACTAGTAATTATGTGACCCCCATTTGTAAACCCCATTTCACTAAGTAAGCTTCTTTTGCCGGTAATGCCTTGAATGTATTACCCTGAATGACTTATGAATCTAGCAGTTCTCATGCATTATGGCTAAGGCCTACACAATGCGGCATCAAAGGTTCCAGGCAGCAAAAATCAACTAAACCATCTTGTGTACCAAACCTCGGGTCCAGTCTGCTGTATCTTGCGCGCGGACAATAACAGCTGCTTGGATGAGGATAGCATCACGCGCGAGATGTTCATTCCAATGATGTTACTCCAGGTTGCTTCCTTCCCTCTGCATGATCAGCCTTGAAGACTAGCTGTAATGCGACATGAGATGTAGAATCATCTTAACCGAGCCTTTGTTTCATTACTTGTTCTATGGCATTGTATAAACTGATTGTTTCAGCTATGATTGCGGCGTCGCTTCTGATACACAAGGTGTTCCATACATTACTGAACTTGGATATTAGTGTCTGATTTGCTGTAATGATTACCATGTGATTCGTAAAGACCCGAGGCTGACCAGAAGTTCATGGGCAACGAAGGCTTGCGATGGGCCGATTGCGGAGTTGATAATCAGAATTACAAAATGGCTGAGCTCCCGGCAGCAAGCGCATGATCCTATAGTGAAACAGTGAGGGTGCTTCTGACACCGCCAATAACGATGTAAAGGGTTGTGAAAAATATAACTCAGCCAGGGCCTTCGGCGCCGGTGAGTTCAGTCTCTGAACCGAGGCTAGTAGGAGAGAGGAAAGAAACTTCAGTTGTTTAGAGCCCTTTAAAACATTGTAGTAGTCTCGGCGTTTATATCGGGATTGAGCATTGATACGACTACGGTGGCTTCATCCACGCCACCGAGGAAGCCTACCGCCATATACTTTCTGTAGTTTGATACGACAATATCAGATGAAAGGAGACCAACCCTGTGTGCGCTTTTGTGTTATACATGACACACTCCGATCTCGTGGCCGCCATGGTTTTCGAACCTGCTCCAATGCCTGATGTAGAACACTCCTAAATTTCATCTATAGCTATTCAGAGTGTGTTTATGTCAAAGAAGAGAAAACATAGCTGCAATATTCGAGCATGAGTTAATCTTGAAGCATTATGCGATCTTCTGATTACATGAAAAAGTGAGTAGAGTATTTCCAACTCTGTGACATGTTAAATGCCAATCCTTCTCCAGCACCGAGGAATTCAGCACTATTCTCTCCTTGAGGTGGCCACTTAAACTGGTCCCCAGTCTAAATAGAAGACAGGTCATCGGGACCTGGAGTTATGCTAAACGTGGGACCGTCCGCAAGATTGGTACCCAGATGAGATAGAGTGGTGTTCATGATACTAATTGGTGATGATTCGGAAAAGGCTCGGTCATCTGTTGATAAACAGTATAATGAAATGGGGTTTACGACTAGGGGTTACGTGATCACCTACTTCGTGTATAATAGTCCCATTTGCATTGAGTTAAATTAGAAATCGACATGCGTTTTCCTTCTTGAATTCTGACCCATATGGCGTTACTTAAGCCCTATTGAGTGTGACCCTGTATGTGATCATCCAGTAGGCAGTAGGCCTCGAGAACTGTAGCTTCGCTGCAGTTAGTTGTAGTTGAGTTGTGGTTCTCGAGCTCTATTCCAATAAGCGAACTCGTGACGACAGATAGTAAGAGAACTCAGTTCTCCCTTAACAATCACGTTTTGTAGAATATCCTTCGCCCGAAGCGCTATATCTAGGAATGCTCTTAGTACTTGAAGACATTGCACGGCTTGATGAAGAAATATTCTTAGCTCGTATCAAGGGGGTGGTTCGGACTAAGCTAACCACCCCCCCTACGAACCACCCCACCCACGAACCACCCCACCCACGAACCACTTGCGGCCCATCTACACCAGCCTAGATGAAGCCACTCAACACAGCCAAATCATCTCGCTGTCGCTATCTGCGGCATTTGCTTACTTAAATACACTCTTCTACCTCCGTCATATCGTTTTTAGCCTCGCCGACTGCATCTTGAGGCCTCTCTAGCATATCGCAATCCGAAGCCTTATCGTCGTAAATAATACGACTTCTTAACTTCCGTTTTATTTTTTTAATATTAGCTATACAAATAAATAATTAATTAAGATTAATTTTAACAACTTTACGAATCTTTTTATTAATTTTACTAATTTTAACCTAAAAAAAAACGTTTAAAATTTTTAATTACGTAATTTCGGCAATAATATAATTTAATACCTTAGCAGCCTTCGAAAAAAAACGTCTATAAAAACTACTCTCTATAACTACACCTTAAAAAACTATTTTTCGACTAGTTTAAAAAATTACTTAACTACTAGTAAAAATAGTAAATATTTTTAAAATTACAATTACAACAAAATCTAATATTTTAAACTTTTATACTAATATAAATATTTCGGCTCGTAATTAAATAACACCTTTTTTTTCCAACACCACAAATCTAAATAATAACAGCTTTAAATAATTTCGTAACCAAATATCTATTATAGCTTAAACCTTTTTAATTACTATTAAAATCAAAATTTCAAATTTAACTTAATATAAAACTTCAATAACTTCGAATTTAAAAAACTTAATACTAAAATAACTATTTATATAATTATATAAATAATATTAAAACTTTTTTTTAACTAACCTAAAAATTCTTATATCTAATATCTATATTATATAATTATAATAAAATTTATAAAAATAAAGCTATATTTTATTTATAATATAAAACTAAAAAAAATTATTATTTACGTATAATTTATAACTATTATAAATTAATATAATTTATTTATTACTATAATAATAATAAATATAAAATAAAAAAAAATCTTTTAGCTATTTTAATATAATAATATTATTAATTTACCTATTAAATAATATTTTAAAATATTAAATATTATATTTTATATTATCTTAATCTAAAAATTATTATATCTATATATTAATATTTTTAAAAATTAAAAATAGCAGCAATATTAATTTTTTAATATTTATATATTGTAACGACTTGTCTAACCAAATGGTTATCCGTGCCAGTTAGGTTTATGTTCTTAAGGTAAAGGTTAGCTATATTAACGACAATATCGACTTATATCCATAAATAGGCATAGCTAAACGTTATATTACTTAAAGTAGTTGCTAGGAAGTTTCTCCTATTCAATTCCAAAAAAGTAGAGAATACTTAAATTAATAACTAAATAAAAAAATAACTAGAAATATAGAAAATACTATAGATTATATACTTAATTCCTTCTTTTAATAATTCTTAGAATTATTGATCCCGTACTAATCCAATTTATAGATTATTGTAATAAACCATTAATCTAGATTATAGATTAGTTATTAATTTATTAATCTTAATATTACATAATCTTTTTATATAACCTCTTTATTAGGTATATATAAATATCTATAATACTTCTATATATATTAAGTTTTTTAATTAAGCTTTATTTTTTGTTAGTTTATAATATTATTTCCTTCTTTCTATTATTATTATTTTTAACAATAAATAGCGTAAATCCCTTTTGTTTTGTTTCGTATTCTTCTTTTTTCTGTCTTTTTTTTTTGCGAAATACTGTATTAAAATATTATACTAAACCGAATCGATAAATATATATATTTATTTAAAATCGAACAACGATATTGCCTTTTTGCTACGATAGACAAACTTAGTTTCGAAATTATGTTTTATTTTAATTATTACGCGTATTAGTAGCGGGAGCAGAAAGTAGAATATAAAATAATAGACAGGGTTTCTTGTTATAAAAAGTATATTTATCGCGGAATTTCTTACGACGGTTCTAGAGTTCTGATAAATTCTTTAAATCGTGTATTTCTTAAATCTCGTCGTTTAAAAGATAAAGAGGAGGCAATTTTTAAATATTTTAATCGTTTAACATAGGAAACTTAAAAAATTCTTACAAAGTTTAACTAGTTACGGGTTTAACGCTTTTCTTTTATTACTCGTAAAGCTTAAATAGTAAATCGTAGCTTTTAATTTTTAAATAAACTAAATAAACGTAAGCGGCAAAAATTTAATATTATAATTTTTGTTTATATCGGCAGTATAATCGATATTATTAATTAAGGCTTGATTAATTTAAGTTTTGCCTTTAACGTTTTTTAAAAAATCGACCTTTTTTTCTCGGTCTTAGTTAATTAAAATATTAATAGTAGTAATTTGCTATAATTTCTAAAATAGACGACAGGTTCGTTTTAAGCTTTTAAATATCGTTTAAATATAAATAATTTTTCTAATATACTAAATATTTAAAAATATTCTTGTTTTAACGTAAATCTAATATTTCTTTAATATCGTATATATTTTAGTTAAGTTCTACTTCGAGTTATATTTCGAATTTAGCGTTTTATAGTGCTAGTTTTAGTAATAAAATATAAAAAACTAAATATATCCTCGTTTTATAAAATAATAATAGTTAGTAATTTAGATTTGATAGAATTTTTTCGATTTTAAATAGTTTAATCTTTTTAAAATCGAATTTTTTGCTTAGTCGTTTTATTCTAATATTTTGTCGAAATAGATAAATTTTATCTCCTTTTTTTAAAATTAGCTTTAATAACCGTTTTTTATTATAATATAATTTTAAGTATTGTTATAAAAATATTAATTCTGTTTATATTTGTTATTATAAATTGATTAAATTTTTTGTTTAAATTTCTATATACGATATAATAATATTTTCGAATAGTATTTTAAAAGTATTTAGGTTAAATCCGTAATTTGCTTTAAATAATAATATTTTAACAAATTTAATATTTAAGCTATTATACGTAAATTTTGTATTAAATAGTTTTTTAACCTAATCGTTTTATTATTTATTAATATAATATTATAAATAAGTTTTTAAAATTTAATTAAAACGTTTAGTTTGTCTATTAGTTTATAGATAATATCCTATAAATATTTTATTTTTAATACCTAGTATTTTTATTAAAAACTGCTAGTATTTAGATGCTATTTTCCGATTTTTATTAGATATAAACTTTTTAAATATTCTATATCGACTCGTAAAATATCGAATTATAATATATATAAAATCTTTAGTCGTATTTACTTTAATATAAAAAATATAATATACTATTTTAGTAAATTTATATATTATAATAAAAATATTATCGTAAAATACTCCTGTTATAAATTCTCTAAATAGTAGTAATTTTGTAATAAAATCGAATATAACTACTTTCTATACCCTGCCTAATGGTAATATAAGTTTTAATAATTTATAAAGCTTATATCGTAATAACTTGGCTTTGTTATAAAAATTATATTCTTTAATAACTTTTTAGATTATTTTCTTTGCTTTAAAAAAATCGTAAATCTTTTAAAATCTTGAAAATATCTTAAACTTTCTTTAATATCTTGCTAATAGGTATTTATATAATTCTTTAATTAGCTTTTTTTAAAATATTAGTAATATATATAGTTTATTTTTATATATTATAGTATTATTTATTTTAATTAGTTCTTTTTATATATTATCCTAAAATATAGTATTTTTTGAAAAGTTTTTTTCTATAGTTTTTCGAAAATAGCTTTTTATTTAATTAGCTTATTTATTATAATTTTGTTAAATTATTATAATTATAAAGTATTTTTTTTTTGTAAAACTTAGAAATACTTAATTTAAAAATAGTATTTCTTATTTATATTCCGGTTTATAGCTAAAAATATCTGCTTATACGTTTTCTTTTCTTACTATATAAATAATTTGGAAATTAAACTAAAATAGGAATTCTATCTATTTAACTTATCGTTTATTTAATTCTTTAGTTATTATAAAAGTAGTAAAATTCTTATAATTATTATAAACTTTTACTAGTATCGTAGTTTTACTAAAATAAGGTTTTTATTTATAAAAAGCTTTTATAATAGCTATCAATTTTTTATTATATATCTAGTAATTAAATTAAAGTTTTAATAGTTTTTTAGAAAAAAAAGCTATTAGATATAATTTGCCTTTTTTATTTCGTTATTCTAACTATCCTCTAATAGTAAAATTATAAATATCGATTTCGATTTCGAATTTTTTATTAAAATTTAGAAATTTTAATATTAGTTTGCTAAAAATCGTTTTTTTAATTCAATTAAAAGCTTTTTATTTACGTTCAATTTAAATAAACGGAACTTTTTTTTTATTAAGTCTATTAACAAGACTGCTATTTTTCTAAAATCTTTAATAAACGTATATATATAGTTTATAAATTTAATAAATAATTATATTCCGGCAATATCTTTTAGCAGTAGTTAGTTTTTAATTATTAATATCTTGGAGTTTTAAATCCGGATTTCTCCTAAAGATATTATAAATCTTAAAAAATCTACCTATTATTTATAAAATTTACTTTTTTTTAGATTTACTAGCAGTTTTATATTTTATAGCGCTTTTAGTACTAATTTAATATATTTTTTATATTTTTTTAACGTTTTAAAATATACTAGTATATTATCTAAATATATTATTATAAAATAATTAAAATATTTTCGTAATATCGTATTAATTATTTTTTAAAATATTGCTAATACGTTAGTAAATTTAAATAATATTAGTAAATATTTATAATATCTATAAAAAATATAAAACGTTATTTTCTATTTTTCTTTTTTAATAATATATATTAAATTATATATATTAGATAGATTTAACGTAGTAAACTACTATATCTTGTATAGTTGATTTTTTAAATCTTTAATAAGGAATAAGGGATATCGGTTTTTAATAGTTTTGTTATTTAAGTTTCAGAAATTATAGCAAATCCTCTATTTAGGTTTTCTATTTTTTCCTAGTTTCTTAGGTATAATAAAAAATAGTACATTTGTTGGCAATATTAATCGTCGAATTTCTCTATTCTTAAGTTCTTTCGTTACCTATTTTTTAAATATTTTAAATTGCTATTTATTTATACTATAAATAAAAAAAAATCGTAGTTCTTGTCTTTTTTTAAAAAGTATATAGTAATTCTATCGATTATATTTAGGTAGTTTTGTTATAGTTTAGTATTTTTTACTAAATAGGTCGCGAAATTTTTTATATTTTTTAAAAATAGTAACTTATTTATCTTGTTTCGTTTCGGTATTTTATATTATTAAAATAATTACTAAGTATTATTAAGTCTTATTTATAGCTAGCTCTTATAGCGTTATAGAAGCTAAGCTTTTTTTTGGTATATTTTAATAGAAATAGCTAATTCTCTAGTCTATTTAGGGATTACTTTTCTGTAATTAAGGTATTTTTAGTATTATATCGAAATTTAATATATTTGTAATATCGAACGTAAGTTATTTTTTATAACCGGTAACGTCTAGAGTAAATTTTGTAGTTTTTTTTTTAACTATGCCGTTGTTATAAAATATCGGGTTTTTATCTACGATTTTAAATATATAGGGTTATTTTTTTATATTCTAAAATATATTATATCTATTAACTATTTTTAGAAATATATAGTTTTTTAATCCTCCTAAATTTAATAAAGCTTTAAATTTTTAACTATTATATATTACGTTAATAATAAAGTAACTTTCGATTTTAACGTTTATACTATTAAAATATCGAATTAATTTTTAGGTTAATTATTAACGTTTTATAGTTGCTTTTTGTCGTTTTTTATCTATTAATTGGCGATTTGCCGATTTAGCTATTTTTTTAACGCCTTCCTTTTGTTAAATATTTCTTTTATTTATATACGTATATCGTATTCCTAACTATAACGTCGTTATTGTATTGCAGTAGTTTCGGTATTCTAAATAATATTAATTTCTAGTTCTAGGATATTCTTTTTTTAAAATTGTAGGACTGCTGTTTTATATAATTTTTTATAGTTTATATAAAATCGGTCGTTTTTGTCCTAATTTTACAACTAATAAATAATTAATATTATTACTTAGGTATCCGTTTTTAGTTATATTTTCTATATTTTTATTTCTTTAGAGGGTAATGTCGATTTATTATTTGCTTTGTATATCTTGTGTCGTGCTTTTTTATAAAGTTTTTTAAAGCTAGTTACGCGTTTCTATTTTTCGGACTATTTATATATCTTTTTTTTAATGATTTTTAAGGCTTTATTTGCCTTATTCTAGTTATCTAATATTGCTTTATAAACAGTAGGATAGCTCTTTAATATTTCTAATTTATAAAGTAATTTTCTAGATATCTGGTTTTTAGCGATTTTTTCTAAGGTTTTTTTTTTTATTCTATCTTTAATATGTCGATAATTTATAGCTTTTTGTATTATATACCTTTTATAACGATTATTATTATAGTTAGTTATGCTAGATTTTGTATAATAAGACAATTTATTAATTTAGTGCTAATCTTCTGTTTTTGTCTATATATAAAATCTATATATCTCGTTAATATATTTTAATTATCGTAATATATCGTAGTTTTAGTTTATATTTTTTTTAAAAACCGCAAATTTTCGAAAGTCTCGTATTATAAGCTTTATAGATTTTATAAATTCTTTTATATATAGTTTTTTTATAAATTATTTTTGCAATTTTCGTAAGAACTATTAGTGTTTAATTTTGTTATAGAAATAAATTAAATATCGACTAATGAAATATAAGATTTATAATATTTTTAGATATCGTTTATATTTTAAGTTTATCTATAGATTATTTAATAATAGGTAATTTTTATCGACTTTTTGATTTTAATAGATATCTTCAACCGTTTTATTAAGGTTATTCTAGGTATTTAATTTTTTCCTAATAAACCAGTTAGTGGTATATTTTTCTCGTTATTTCCGAATAAAAAGTTCTTATACTATATTTCTTTTAACTTTTGCCAATTATTGACGAATAGTAAGTTCTTCTTATAGTTTATATCTTGATAACATTTTATTTAATTAAGCGTTTATTTTATGCTAGATTTTGCTAATAGAACCCTCCGCTATAAATTTACTATTGTCGTTAAATATAGCAATATTATTGTTACTATTTTCTTCTAATATAGTTTCGAACTCTTGCTATCCGGCTAGGTATAGTTTGTAAATTATTGTTGTATAGTATATATATTTTTTAGCAATAGCTGCTTTAGATTTTGTTATTTTTAAATATACTAGGCAAACTTTGTTTTTAAAAATATATTGTTAATATTAGCTATTTAAATCTTCTAATTCTAATTATTAAATATTTAAAGTATCTATTCGTAGTATAGCAATAAGTATTCGTTTTTTAAATTAAATAATATTTATATTTAATTCCGGGATTTTTAGACGTATTGCCTTTTTTTTGCTGCGATATTTATTCTTATAATATCCTTTCTTACCGCAATTGTAGCAAATAACGTTGCTTTTATTTTTGGATTTCTTCTGACCCTTACTTTTCTAGGTTACGTCTAGGTTTATAGATCTTAAATATATATTGTAGAAAATATTTCCGTTGCGTCGTCGTCCTTTATTAAACTTTTTAAGGAAAAATATTGATTAGTTTTTTCTTTATTATTATCGTTTATATTAGTATATATCAATATATATAGCTTCTGTTTGGTATTCCAAAAAGTTATTGCTTGCTTTTATTTTATAAAATTCGTCTTTAATTAATTCTTTTAGTCTTTAATAAAATAAGAAAATTTTAGATTTATCATTTATATTAAATTATATAATAATCCGTCGGAAATCCGCCGTATAAATCGAAACTGCTCCTTTTTGCGTAAGCTTTAGGAGTTTTTGCTGAGTTTTTTTTTTTTCTTCAGAGTCGAAGTATAAAAACTTAAGTTATACCTCGAAACTCTCGAAAAATAAAAATATAAAAATAGTTTCTAGTTTCTATCGTATTTAAACTTTCTTTATTACATCAGTTAGATATAGTTTAAACTATACTAGAGCTTTTTTTTTAAAAAATAACGCTACATAAATAATACGTTTAACATTATTATTAAAGCTTAAAACGTAATATTTTTAGTACGTTTTAATTTAGGTAAAAAAGCTATATATATTTCCTGGAGTTCCGTCAAAAAATCCTGGTTTGCTTATTTTTAAATATTATCCTCTTTTAATAGAAGTCTTAATAATATTCTCGGCTATCTGGAATATCTTAATTTAGCTCTCTAATTATTAAATATATACTTAATAAATACTCGTATTATTATTGTTTACTTTGGCCTATTTTTTAAGTTATCTTTTGAAACTACGCATTCTATTAACCAGGTTATTATATTTTTTTTTAGTAATTCGGAAATCGGCCTTACTTTTATTATCTTAATCTATTTTTTCGATAAAGCTCCGTTAAATTAAAAATAAGAGGCTTCGAGTTCTAGATATATTATTTAACTATCGTCGAAATAGCTAACTAAATAAAAATTATTAAAATATAACGACTTATTTAACTAAATAGTTATCTATACTAGTTAGGTTTATATTTTTAAAATAAAAGTTAGCTATATTAACAACGGTATCGACTTATATCCATAAATAAACATAGCTAAACGTTATATCACTTAAAATAGTTACTAGGAGGTTTTTCCTATTTAATTCTAAAAAAGTAGAAAATGCTTAAATTAATAACTAAGTAAAAAAATAACTAGAAATATAGGAAATGCTATAAACTATATATTTAATTCTTTCTTTTAATAACTCCTAAAATTATTAATCCCATATTAATCCAACTTATAGATTATTATGATAAGTTACTGATCTAGATTATAGATTAATTACTGATCTACTAATCTTAATGTTATGTAATCTCCTCATATAACCTCTCTATTAGGCATATATAAGTATCTATAGTGCCTCCACACATATTAGGTCCCTCGATTGGGCCTTGTCCTTTGTTGGTTTGTAACATATATTTTAAAATTATAATCTATTTACCTTTTTCGATATCTTTTTTTAAAATTTTACAATTTATAGCTTCGTAAATTATAAAATAATCGCCTTTAATATTTTAGCCAATACCTATTTCGTTATTATTATAATAATAATTTATTAAAATCGCGGCAATATCTAAAATTTTAAATTAATCAAAAAAAATATTAATATTAATAATTATAATACTATTTATACGTTAATAATCGATAATTTTAGTTTATATAGATTTAATTTTAAAATTTCGAGCGAAAAAACGTATATACTATACTTTTTTTAATTAATAAACGTTACCGTTAATATTAAAAAAATTTTAAATATATAGCTAAAATTTAAAAAAAGCCAATATATAACTTAATTTAACTTAACTAATAATTTAACTAACTAATTAGTTTTTAAAATATAATAATAAAAACTATTAAAATTTATTTATCTCTTCGTAAATAGATATATCTCTAAAACGACGATTAATATAGCTACAATTAATTGCCTATTCTTTTAATACCGCGCAAATTCCTTTACCTAGCATTACTTAACGTATAACAGCCTCTCCGCGTAATTGACGATCCGTAGCAGGCATCATAATAAAAAAAAGAGGATAGTGGCAAAAATGATAAAAAAATGAGGTCTCTATGATTTGTGGTTGTTGAGATAACTCATATTGAACTAGCTAGGGTCGCGATTGCATGACGCGGTTCGCGGTGGTTCGTGGGTGGGGTGGTTCGCAGGGGGGGTGGTTAGCTTACAGATATGTGATCAGCCATGCCGTCGCGTACCAAGCGAATCCTCTTTTTGCCACCCCAACTGATGTTACATATTCGCAGATAGATCTGACACACTCTTCCCAAGCCGAGAGGCAGGCCTGAATTTGTTTAGCGGAACGTCCAACTGTGCGCCGGCCGCAATATTTCCAAGTAAGAATCGTCGGTTGAGGACAATTCGCAAGTTGAACGATCTTCAGAGTAGTACCTTTATGGGCTGTTGTACCCGCTAGTTAGACTTATCGATTTCGCTGAAATAAGGAGGTAGGTTATTCCACCAGGACTGAATGCTCGCTCTAGACCTAGGGCTTTCACATAGCTTGGAAGCCGATGGGTGAGGAGCTCGCTATGTACCCCGTTCGCAATCTTAGCTGGCTTCACCTGCTCTATCGGACAGGGTGCCACTGTTAGATGTAGTTTGTTGGTCGAGATCTGCTCCATGTCTACAGCTAGTACCCAGTCGTCTAAATTGGTAGGAAGCTGGCAATAGACCCCGATTAGAGACACTGCGGGACGGCCCAGTGCTAATTGCGCGACAGAAATGAAGACAAACAGTGTCCACCAGGTACGCCGGCGTGTCTCCATTATGAAAGGGGACGTAGTATGAGTATCAAACTTTCTACGTTAGCGCCATACTGAGTGCGATACCGATAAGAATGAAACCGGCATTCGGTCTGTTACGCTTTTGCAAGTAGTTCGCCAACAGCGTGAGAGCTTGCACGTAGCCAAGAGAGCCTTTCTCGAGAATCTTCATGTTCGGATGCTTTCTGGACTCTTGAGCAGGTGGAAGATCATTTTTCGTAGCCGTATGCCCGCTTACAAAGGCGACAATGGCCAAAACCGAGTAATACAAGAGCGGCCAGGAAGCATCCCGGGTTTTGCGACTTCACCTGCTTCAAGTTAGCCTAGCTGCTTCAGGACGGAGAAAGACAATGAGCATAGATGACACGCCAGCTCGAAATGTCCCTTCGTGGGGGATGGGATATGCCGGGTGATAAAGAGCAAAATATCCATCAATATAGCCGTGAATACTTGTAGAGTTGTGAGAAGATGCTTCTGGGATTTCGTGGTCCTCAAGAGTCGGCACAGGTGAGGCATAGCTGATTGGCAGAAAGACGGGAGTGATTGCAGGAACTTTAATGTCGCAATACCAGACCGCGGTCCAGTATAGCCAGCCTTATGCTGATCAGCAGTCAAATAGGCCATACCATCAATGGAACCCTCTACGTCGAGGAATTCGTCAAACTCATGGTCTTCCGCGTTGTTCGGCTCTGAGGGAGCCATTGGTGTCTGCTTCATTGCATTCTCAATAACTTTACTTTCCTGTTGAGAATCATTGCTGCCCCGACTCAGCTGAACGTCTTCAGGAGTCCTCGACAAATCGCGAAGGGCAGTCTGAAAATCCACTTCTGGTAAATGGAGCTTCCAAGCCCTTTCAATTTCAGAGCGGAGGCTCTCTCTTTCTCGAAGACTTCTATAATATATTTGAAGAACGAGATGAGAAGCCAATACATGTTGTCCCAATTACTTGAGTTGCTTACCTTTGCAATGAAACAAGCCGCTGGGATGTGGATGAATAGCCACGGTCTTTCGGGTCTCTCGCACAGTTAGAGCAACGATCTCCCCCGGAACAGCGGATCTTCCGTTGCTTGCATTCATCGCAAGCTAAAGATTTGCGCATGAGGGGCGTCTGATCGTAGGGGTGTAAGTCAGACGTGATTCTAGGTCGATGCAACAGGCTATGACAGCCTGATCACATAGCACGAATGTAACGGGAAGTGGATGTTGATCAATATAGGAGTAATAAGAAAGGAGAAATATAAAGCTTCAGCTGATCAACAGGAATGGCCTGGCTTGTGCGCTAAAACCGAGTCTGTGGAGCATCCGTGCGAAACCGTGGGGTCAGCTTGACCATACTCTGTACCTGTGTCGCCCTCTAGATTGTAGAATACTACCAGACCAGGGACAATGCGCGGTATGCACCGAGGAAAAAAGAAAAGGAAGTGGAATAAACCTTTCGCATTGAGGTCACATTGAAGGTAGCTAAATTTGATCTGTCTTGTGTATTTCTGGAGAATCTAGGGCTTAGGAAATCAATAGTCCATAATAATCCCACTCCCTCCCCTCTTCATTTCATCATACCTTCCCTCGTAAAAATCTTTTCTTGGCGCCTACTGTTAATGCTAGCGCATAATCTACCGCCTATGGTATTATTTTTGTTATAATAAGTGCGGTATTGCTTTCGATCTTTTTAACAAAAGGCAATTTTCTTTTATTTTAGCATTTAATACGTCTTTAAATATTTATTGCAATATTATATAAAGTATTAATATAAAATATTTAAAAAAAAAAAGCGTATAAATACGATATTATAAGCTTTATTTTTATATATATATTTATAAACGGTATATTTCGATAATATACTATTATTTTTATAATTTAACTTATTATTCGATATATTTTTAAACTATAATAAATATTTTTTTTAATTACTAACATAACTCGACTAGTAAAAATTAGAAAACAGAAATAAAGCTAATGCCTATTTTTATAAATATACGGCAAAAATATAATCGAGCAAAAAGATCAACAGAGAAAAAAAAAATAATAGAAACGATAGCGCATATAAAATTAGCTACGTTAAATATTTAATAAAATCTATGCTTTTTAACAAAAAAAAAGAAAAGCTCCAAATTTTCGCCTCTATAAACGCAATATTTATACTAGATTTATTAAATTTATTACCAATATAATAATAGCTTAATATATTTTATAGATTTTAAAAAGACTTTTATACTACCTATTTTATATTATTATTAGCTAGTTTCAATAGCCCTAGCATTAAAGAGTACTACTACTACTACTACTACTCCTCATTTCATCATCAATGACTTCCTGTCTTGAAGGGATTATTCTTTTCTTATTCACTCCGGGGTTTAGTCCTTCTTCGTGTGCCTTCATCTGTAGTGCGACACAACTAGAAGTATATTCTGCAGATGGCTAGATTGCTACCTATGTACTAGGAATTGAGGTGGCCGCTTGGGTGCCACATCTACGACATGAGCCAATAGCTGTCAATAATTTGTACAATATACTGTTTACGGAGATATGGTCGGTACTTACAGCTTTGAGCTCACCCTCTTCATCTGGGTCTCAGACGTCTTTCAGTCGTGCCGCGACCTTCTCACCCATCACTTCCTGTGCCTTGGTCTTCATATCGTCATATCCTGTGGCCAGTACATCCATATCGGCCGTAAGCTCAGTGCCATCTTGGAGCACAAGTGCATTTGATGTAAACCCGGAGATACCCTTGGGGCTCTGGTGAACCTTGATCTTTCCCATCGATGATCAACTTGCTACATCCGACGTCAACGTAGTATCCGCCACCATGGGTGAAGTAGAGGTGAGCAATTCCGCCGCCGTCAATAGAAAAATCCAGATTAAAGTCGGCGCGCTCAAGCCCCTCGAGAATTTCCTTGTCAGCTTCACTGATTTGCTTCGTACCTTCAATGTTCAATGCAAACTGCACCGGGGAAGGTGGACTCTCGCCGACTACATCGCACTCCTTGGTAGGTGGACTATTGATAGATGTCTTGTAACCGGAGGAAATGAGCTTATGTGCAGGTTAGAATGACTTACCTGTTATCCGCGTGCATGTCGTCATGTAGCATAAATACGGCCCTATCCAAGGACAAGGCATACCTCCCTCGTCCTTGAAGCATGGTCACAGCTGCTCCATTCTCGTAGAGATTTTCAGCAATATCATGACCGCTATTACCTGTGCCAACGATGACGACTTTCTTCCCTTCGACATCGGGCAAGTTGGCTGCCATGATAAACCTCACCTTTGAAATCCGACTGACCCGGGAAAGAAGGAACCAGTGGCTACCTGGCGTGACGAGTACAGGAGACGACGTGCTTCGGCTTCAATGTTCGTTGTTTGCCGGCGCGCACCTCACCGTTCATCGGCCTGGGTCATCGTCGAAGCTGGTTTTGGTCAAATTGGTTTTTGTCCAGACATTGAGTTCCATGATTGAGGCATGGCTCTCGAACCAATCACCAACTTTATCTTTGAACTTGAATTGGGGCTAGTTCTTGTGGAATGGGAGGTAGGCCATATGCGTAAACTCGGCTGGACCGTGCGTGACGAGTGTCTGCATAGCTGGTCAACAATGTGTATCTATCAACCATTATGGCCTACTTACGCGATAGCGATTGCTCCAATTATCTCCAACACGATAATTCTTGTCAACAATCAAAATACACAAACCCAACGATTACAGACGAGCGCTAACGTTCAATCCAGCTTGGCCTTGGCGAGCCATCAATATTGCTCCATGATACCAGGCACAGCTCGACTAGGCTTCTTACCAGCTCCCAAAACTAGGACAAGAGGCTCTTCGTCAAGGAAATCGACTTGTCGCTTGCCACGCTCGACCCAAGTTCCCTTGGCGAGACCTCCGGGCATGCGGTCAATCGTACCGTAAGTTCGCTTCTCGTTCAAAGGTTCATCGTGACACTTCAAAGCTTGGAGAGAAGTATAATACAAGGTAAACGCTTTCCATGGACAGAGTCGCTCCTGAGTGAGCCCGTAAGACTCCAGATCTGGTACCGATTGCTGACTCGAAATGGAAGAGCGAGGATATCCACGCAAAGCCCGTCTTTTCATTGATGATCCCGAGCTGTGGTTGGAATTTACCGGTCTCGTGGAGCTTAAACGCCGACAATGGCCCCGAAGACTTGTTCTCACCCAGAAAACTCTCAAATTGCTGACCTTCCATGAATGGTTCTGAAGTCTCATTGCAGTGCGAGAATGTCTCACCACCATGGATATTCATTGAAGAGGTCACCTAGTTTTTAGAAGTCTGATGCTGAAAAAATCGATTCGAGCTTACTAAGCCAGTCTTGTGCAGTTCTCCACACATTTGGAGGAGATGTAACAGGAGCTGTCACTGGGAGGTCGATTGACATGATCAAACTTGGTGGGCCGAGATACTATATCTGCTACTGCTACCGGAGACAAATCGACAAATTGTGACGTTTCGAAGGGTAAAAGAATTCTTCACTAAGGGAAAAGAAATGATAATGTAACCTTAGATATAATAGAATGTAGATGTAAATACAGCATATTTTGGGTGTTACAAAAACGGTTCAATTTTCTTGGAGTTTATAGAAGAAAATATCATGTGCTGAGCTTGAAACTTTAATGCTTCACACTTTACATGATTGCTATACCTTAACTCTGCAACCCCAAATATCCTGGATGTGATCAAATTATAGATATCTTGATGTTTGGTTTAAGAGAAACTGACTGTCCCTAGTCAATGACGACGTCTACCGCGCCTTAGAGAGGGACAGAAGTCTATGCCAAATGGTGCCGAGAAGTATATATCCGGGTCGTAAATTGAACCAGAGATGTTTCTTCAGTTATCATTACTCCCCAAAGACGTCGTTGTAACCAGTGACAGTAAATCGATACCGAACATCTCCTTTCTTCACGCGTACGACAGCCTCTTTGAGACTTTCCTCGCTTAGTTTGAGCTCTTCAACGGTGCCCTCAAGCCCCTTTTCGGCGGCGAGGGTCAGCATGGCGAGCATCTCCTTTCTACTGCCGAGATGTGTAGCGCCCATAAGGACTCCGTTGGAAACAAGATTTTGCGCCTTGATCTCTGTTCCTTGTTCTTCGGGCATGCCGACAGAGATCCAACGGCCATGAACAGACATCATAGAGAGATATTTCGCAAGATCGAAGCCAGTCGAGGAGCTAGCGCAGTTGACGATCAGATCGAATGTGCAGCGGTGAGCCTTTTCCCAACCCTCTTCTGCCGTCGCGATGAATCCATCGGCACCGAGAGCACGTGCCTCGGCTTCCTTGGCTCGCGAACGCGATATCGCCCAAGTCTCGTATCCCATGGCTTTCGCAAACATGATCCCGAAATGTCCGATACCACCGATTCCAACAATGCCCACCTTTGCGCCCTTTTTTCCGCCGAAACGTGATAAGGGCGAGTACGCTGTGATACCGGCACAGAGCATCGGCGCCACGGTCTTAGAGCTTAAAGAGTCCGGAATTGGGAATACCCAGAACTCGTGAGCACGGATATGCGATGCGAACCCACCCTGGCTAATGAGACCATTTTCGGGCCACTTAGAACCATACGTATTGATCAGATTGACTTGACAATACGTCTCATTGTCCTCTTTACATTCTTTACACTCTCCACATGAGTAGACCTGCGCGCCGACACCGACACGCTGGCCCTCTTTCACGAGAGTAACCTTTGGGCCAACCCAAACGGCGTGTCCCACGATCTCTTTACACATTGTTAGAGACAGGCACTCAAACATGCGACGAAACATATGGTAAGGCTTACCATGCCCAACACATAGAGGGAAGTTCTGCTGTCCCCATCCTCCTGTCACGGTATGGACATCGCTCGCGCATACGCCACACGCATCAATCTTGATATCCACATCTATAGCAAGTCAGCTTTGATTGTCAAGCCAGGGCGTAATCCTATTCTAATACTCACCATAGTCGCCTACTTCTTTGAGTTTGAACTATAAGATCGACATATTTAGTTTCCAGAGTGTTTAGTCTCATCTTCAGATGAAACGACTCCGGTTGGAGGCTAGATTCTAGAATGAACATACCAATCGCTTGTGGAAGTCGGGAGGGTTTCCAGGACCATCGACTTGGAACCCCTCAGTCTCTGCGGGGAACGACATGTTGGGAGATCTTGCAGGGGATCGATGGTAGGGGAGAATGTGAAAAAGGTATGGCGCTGTGTTTGAGAACTAGGTACCTATATCCTCAGCGCCCGAAGAATGCGGAGGTTGAAAGTGACTCGTTGTTCCCTTCTTGCTAATGTAATACCTGAATCACTCGCGACGTCACAGGAACAGGAGGCATATGCAGCATTTGCCTACCAAACCCGTAGTCCCAACGCTGGTACGATATAGACAAGGGTGTTTTGCCTAATTGCCAGAGTCATGTGAATACAAAGCGGAGTCTGGCCTAAGCAGCGGCTAGTGCATCTTGCACTCACATGGAAACATATAACGCAGCCAATCGCGGCGATTTCACGGAATGTTAGCCCTGATACGTGGGATTCCGGCTTTGCGCCGGCACTAACAGCGTGATAATGCGAAGACCGTAACTAATGCAGCCTGACGGGCGACTAAAGGGGCATGCGGGGTATCCCGAAACAACCCCGGCCCATGCATCTTTCCAAAACATGTTAGATATCGCAGATTTAGGAAGAAGTGCACTGAAATGCCGCGGCACGGTTGAAAGGATCAGACGATGAGACGAGATGGGTGATTACGGGTTAAGTAATATGACCATGTTGATTGACCAAGCTGTCATAAAGAAATGGACAAGATTTCCGTGGAAGATTGTTTGCTTCATATGGTTGATCACTCACTTATCCTCAAGTGTATCTTTTGGAAGCCCTGAAAGCGTTCCCTTACTGATTGATAACAATTATATGAGAATTTCCAATCTAGTGGTGTAGTACGCAGTTTATTGGCATATGGTAAGTTGTATTCATGAAAACTGTGACGGTGTGCAGATGGAGTTGAATCCAACTCGTACAATAACAAGTTGCGCAGGAAGGAAACGAGCTCATGTCTTCAGGCCACCTACTTATTATCCTCCTCATGCTCAAGCGTAACAGCTGGAATCTTGGGTCTGCTGCAGCAAAAGCAACCCGGTCGCTTCTACGTCAATCGCCTCTAGCGGTCGTTTCGAAGACTTTGTCACCTTGTCGCCGATGGGAATAATTGTAGGATGACCTAAGTCCCAGTCGAAATAGGCATCGAGATCCTCAAGAGTTCGATTGGCTGCCTCGGCATGGAGGAAGTAAACAATCAAGATGAAAACCAGGTTGTACACCGCGAAGACTAGTGCATTTTGGTTAGAAACATGATATGCCGATTGAAATGAAAGGGATGAGAGAGTGAGGCGCACTGATATAGAACCGATATCCGATATTTTTGATGCCAACAGGTGTGAACTGAGTGCCAACGAAACCGAAGAGCTGATGAAATCATTCAGTGAAAGTTTCAAAGTCGTAAAGTGAGAAGAACATACTCAATTCATGGAAGTAGCCGCAGCAGAACCGACCATTCTCATTCCCAGTGAGTTGATCTCTGACTGGTAAACCCACGGAACAACACCCTAAGTGCAACCAAAAACGGCATACTAGAAAACCAAGAACGACACAGCAATAGCCCCCCACTGGTGCTGCTAGCTACCGCTGTACCTCTATTGTGATTTTAAAAGCATACCTGGTAAGGGGCCGTTGCCAGCAAGCCTATCGATATGGCCACCTTGACATAAGCTAGACCTTGTAACGCCAATCCCGTAAGCCACAAAGGTCGACGTCCGAATCTGTCAATAATCCAGAATGCCACAGCTAAGGAAATCATGTAGGAGGTAGCGTTGGCACTGTCAAGATGCGAACAAGAAGATCGTTGAAGCCGATATTCTGCGTAAGAATGATTGTAAAGTAGTAATTCAAAGCATTGATTACTCCAAATTTCTGTTGAGAAGTCAGTAAAAGGGTCAAGGTGACGTCAGATGAGATTTCGACAGTGATTTGCTTGCATAAATTGACCACTGCAGTCAAGGAGCAGACGCTTCAAATGACCCGAACGCTCTCGGCGAGCCAGAACAGGCCTGAAAGGGATCTTTGATTCTTTTCCTATCATGATTGCACCCTTGATCGGTTGATACTCGCTTTGTACTATCGGATCAGTCATTGTCAATCTGCTGCCTGCATACCTGCGAATAATGTCAAGCGCCTCGTCCGTGCGATTGTTTATTAATTGCCAACGAGGTCTCTTCGGTACAAATGAGAGAAAGATCATGAGGAAGAAACATGGGATGAGCTTGGTAGAGGAAGATTAGTTTGTGTCGTGTTTATGATGGAATTAGGGGTGCTCACCTGTAAAGCAAATGGGTGTGACTAAACTTTTCATTTCCGAGTACTATCTTGGATTCACTGGTCTATTCAATATATAATTTGCCAAGTTCGTCAAAGACTACTATTTTGGTCAAAGTATTGCCTCTACCGCCAGCCACATGACGGTAGTTACTGTGATATTTTAATCTCACGACAATTTGCTTGCTCTCTGTGATTAGGTTCATCAATTACCCAACGCTCAATGGGTCGATTTAGAAATACAAGGAACTGGCTGCCTTTCTGAAAGAGCAGTTATAAAGACCTAGTTCTCCAGCATCAGCGGGAAGGGGACGGAGTCCAGCAAGTGCGACTGCTTCCAGAGAAGGAAAAAAATGAAAGAGGTAGGACAGAAGATCGCCCGTCTTCTTTTCATCTTCCTCTCTTCTCTCTCAGTATCTCAGTTTTGCCAACGTTAAGTTCTGTCTTTAAAATTTTACTACAATGCCTAGGTAGACTATGAAGATTCCAGTTGCCATCTTCATAACTTCAGATTGACACATATTAGGTACGTGTTGGAAGCCCTCGCTTGTTGCAGATTACTTCATACTTCAAATAAAAACTTAGCAGATACGTAATAAACAGCTAGTTGCAGGAAGGTCCTTCTAGAACGCCACATGCTGCACCACTCCAATGAATTGACTGCGTGGGGGCGAGCTTTTCCACTCTAGTACTCCGTACCTATAGGCACAATAGGAATATCATATCCACTGAACGACCCGTGATAGGGTCTCGCCATGTTCCACACAGCTCCGAAATGGAGACGTCAACATCGTGACCTTTGTGGTTGAGGTACCTGTTGTTGCGATGATTACCAAACCTCTCAAGGTTGCCGCCGTACCTGGCGATGGCATTGGTGTGGAGGTCATGCACTCTGGTGTACGATGCCTCACAGCTATTGGTGCAAAGTTCAACATTGAATTTAAGTTCAAGGAGTTCGTTTTCGCCAGCTGCGCCTCCTACAAAAGCACGGGCATATGGTGCCGAAGAATTGGAAAAGCACGCTTAGTTAGTTTGACGCGTTGTATCTTGGTGCCGTCGGAACGCCACACCTGGTAAACGACGAAGTCACACTCTGGGGTAGCCTGCTAAAGTTCCCCCACGAGTTCAATCAATATATTAATAAATGGCCTTGTAGGCTATTAGCTGGTGTTCCATCGCCTCTAGCCAACCGCAGACCAGGACACAATGACTCGTCTATTGTGCGTGAGAACACTGATGGCGAGTACAGCAGCATTGGCGGCAAGATGTTCGAAGGAACTGATCGCGAGATTTTTGTTCAAAAGACTGTCATGACGCGCGTTGGCGTGTACAGGATACTCAAATATGCCTTCAAAACAGCTGAGAAGACACCTCTCAAACGGCTGACTAGCGCTACCAAGCGCAATGGTATTAGTATCACAATGACGTGGTGGGACGCTCGCGTAGCCGAAATGGCCAGGAAATGTCCGAATGTTAAGGGTGAAAAATATCACATTGATGTCTTGACGGCGCATTTCGTGCAGCGGCCAGAAATCTTCGATGTCGTTGTCGGCGCCAGTTTGTTTGGGGACATCCTGGCAAACCTAGGACCAGCTTGCATAGGTACAATCGGCATCACACCGTCGGGTAATATCAATCCTGAAGGGGAGCTCCCAAGTCTCTTTGAACCCGTTCACGGCAGTGTCCCTGATATCGCAGGAAAAGGCATAGCTAACCCCACCGGCATGATATGGGCTGGCCAGATGCTTCTTCAAAACTTCAGTCATAATGACGCCGCAGCAGCGCTTCTCAACCCAGTCGAATCTGTATTAGCCAGGAGCGATTCGAAGATCTTGACAGCAGATATTGAAATGTGGTTTACGAATTGGGGTTCACGTGATCACTATGATCCCGTGTAATAACTTTGATTTGCATGGACTTAGTTAAATAGTGACATGCGTTTTCCTTCTTACAATTTGACCCCTACCGGGGCCCTTGAACACCTAGTGAGTGTAGTCTTTACATGATCATCTAGTAGGCAGTAGACCTCGACAACTGCAGCGAGGCTGCAGTTAGTTGTAGTTGAGTTGAGTTCCTCGAGCTCCATGTCAATATTGGGGGTA
This sequence comes from Xylariaceae sp. FL0255, assembly GCA_022578795.1. Lineage (NCBI taxonomy): Eukaryota > Fungi > Ascomycota > Sordariomycetes > Xylariales > Xylariaceae > Xylariaceae sp. FL0255. The sequence goes on from MU388926.1 coordinate 133,996, forward strand.
AGGGAGATACTAAAACACTGGGCGAAGCAATCGAGAATGAAATTTTAGCATTTGGAAAAAGTTCGACAAGCGAGATGTCAGTTTCCCTAGATCTATCTTTCACTTGAGCGCTTCATATCAAAGCTAACGGAAAGGATAAGCCTTGGCCGGCTGTTCACATTCCAGACCTAACCGCCTTCCACAAGCTTCTTGTTGAGAAGATCCATACGGAAGAAACGGTGCCTGGCAATGAAGAAGGTTGCTACTTTACCATATCTCACCGCCTCGACTGGTGGGGAATCTTGGATCGCCTCGCAGCATTCATGTACCACCTTAACCTTGTAGATGAACCGGCAGCTATTGTCTGGCCGAACGAAGACGCGGCCGATGCGGCGTATAAAGCCCCTCCCGGAAGGGCATAGCTAGGATTCGACAAGGAGCAAAGTCGTTTTTCGTATCATCTTGTTTAGCTGAGACGAGATTGGTCTTTAACACTTCATGAATCCAGAGCACAGGCGGTAGCCGTAGAGAAGACCTCACCGTGTGGAAGCCGCAATGCGACCATGACAGACTCATTGACAGTCTGGAGAGATCTGGGTCTCACGAAGGCGGAATCTACCGAATGACTAATACCGTTACTCAGGGATAGTCATAGAAGCAAATCAAAGTGAACTTTGGGTCATCTGTTTTCTTGCTTTAATCTACCTTCGTCTCTGTCGGTAATGGTTCAGCTCAGATGATGAAATACATATCAGACATCTTCGGCTTGAATCTCATATGTTGATGAACTTGATATCAGTCAGGATTAAAGCATTGTGTATCATGTATTCGCGCTCCATCTCACAACAATACGTCGGAGAAGATGGGAAAATGTTATGTTATGCTTTTCTGATACAACGCCGATCACGTCGCCCGCATTGACACATCCTCATTAGGGCATTTCTTCGGAACTAAGGGCCCGGAACTGCCAAACCAGTTACGTGATAGGCGGATTTTTAGCGGTCTGTTCCCTGTAACACCACTACAGAGTGGAGAGTCCCTGAAATGCAACACCAGTAATCCGGAATTGAATACATAGGTTCATGCAGGCCTGGGGGAATCAGTCGAGGCATAGCTTTCTAGTGTTTCGGGATTTCAAATACAGGAGTACAGTATTATTGATCTTCACACGCGATATATCCAGAACGCGTGTATGCATGGATTTGGGTTCGTTGAGATCGTTTTTTCCCTCCCACACAAAGCCGTGAATTCGTCATCAGGTCACATCATATTGGGGTCACTATGAAGTCCACAGGGGTATCCAGAAGAAATATCCACCTATTGCCATCAATTTCTAGCATGTTGAATCACATCTTAATGCAACCAGACGGGTTCTACCCTTGTATTTTGCTGTAAGGGTGATGATCTTGCCCTTTCTAATTTTCATAATGTCTACGCTCAAAACCATACGGAGTTCCGCGTGCATCTATATAAGTATCAAAGGAGAACAGCCAGGATGCCTCTCTAAGCTTTATAGGAGCTGCCCATCCAACAGTACTATTGTCGTATTAGCTTAATGAAAGCATTGGAAGGTCAAAAATATGGTGAACTTCCCTACAATTGCTGTGGCGGTATCGACCATCACGACAGCATTCGCAGCACCGTCGTCTGATGCCGTCGGCCCCAAGAATCAAATCAAAGAACGTGGACCGATGAATTTCGTGCTGGGCCCCGCTCATCCGCTCTACCCGCGTAACATCACCGCTCGTTCTAATACCAACTATGACCAAGACTACATTACCGGCGGCTCCGTTTCATACTCTCCTGGGACCAACGAGTTCTCCGTTACTTGGGACACGACCGAGGACTTTGTCGTTGGCGTAGGATGGAAGCCTGGCAGCACGTCGTGAGTTTTTCCTTGTTCTCTAGAATTTGACAGAATATCTCTCGTCATACTGTCAATCGAATAAGGCACAGCCTATCATATTGTTGCTAATAAGGTCACCATCATCAAAAGTGCTATCACCTATTCCGGCTCATTCGAAGTCACTAGCGGGCTTGGAAGTCTGTCCGTGTATGGATGGACCACAGACCCTCTTGTAGAGTACTATGTAATGGAGACCAATGTAGGAATATCTACGGGCGGCACAGAACAGGGGACATTTACCAGCGACGGGGGTACATACGCTGTGTGGCTGCATGAGCAGGTCGATCAGCCATCGATTGAAGGCACCTCTACCTTCAATCAGTACATCTCTATTAGAGAGGAGGCGCGCACGAGTGGCACTGTGACTATCGAAAACCACTTTGATGCTTGGGCTTCGTTCGGCATGGACATCGGCACGCTAAACTACCAGGTCATTGCGGTTGAGAGCTGGGACGGTAGTGGTTCAGCTTCACAAGACGTATCGAACTAATTGTGACAATACCTCAGGCTTATCGAGTCATATTTGGCAACTGTAACTAGTTTAAATGCCTCAACCTTTGATAATATGAAAAGTGACGCGAAATCTTGAATGCGATAACAGAACCACCTGTGATTAAGAAGGATCGACACCTACAATATGAGGTCATCGTAAACAAATTGCTCGTACATGAGCAGTGCATCATGCTGGGTGTTAGTCGAGGCGGTAAATTATTTCTCCACGCCGGCAAGCTGCTTCAATATAGGGGCAACGATAATTCAAGCTGAAGGAGGATCAATAGTGATTGTTAGCAGATATAGGCTTATTCTCTACGAATTACAAGTGGACTACGCTGCCTGCTTCTCAACCTTTGAAGGTAAAGCCTGTACAAAAGTAACGATTGTCTATAAATTAATGAGTGACGGCGATAGTAGAGATATCCATATCCGAAGTAAAAAAAAAGTGATTTGAGCCATTCCGACCTTGTCTTCTGCAGTGCTCAGACAATTTGATGTTGAATCTGCTCGGTCTGACCTTCCCCTTAGAGACCTCCCATGTTGTATCTTGCCATAATGTCCTGCTATAAGGTCTCTCAGAATTAAGAAAACCCTCTGTACTAACAAGACAGCTGAGCGTTGACACTAGCAGCTGGTGCTCACTTTCCGAACTAAGTGCATTGGGCGCCTCCTTGGGAGCCGCCATGGCAATCAGCACTCCCGCAGTCGGTGGTCTGGTGCCATGTGCCATCAATACATTCAACCTTTTGGTTTGTCAAAGATATATATGTTAATCAAGGGATTCAGACCATTCAGATCGGGTTATGCATCATAACTTACGATATCGGTTCTGTCACACCCACAAAATGTTCGATCCCCGTTGCTAGATTCGCAAGGGCTGTTGGTGCGACGTTGGTCACTGCCATAGCCAGCACCGCATGTGTCTCTGGCCTGAAGCCCGGCAACGGATGAAGCGTTGACAGTAAGGGCGGAAGCCACAAGGGCGAGGAGAAGAGGCATGGACCGCATGATGGAAGAGATTGAGACTTGGAATGCGTTGTTACTGGTATCGTACTTGTGGCCGAAGTAGGAGTTGGAAAAGAACTGATTGCTACAATTGTTCCTCGTAATCGGAGGGGAGCTCTAGATATTTATATCGCTGGGAGGCTGTTCTCAACGCGTCCTTTCCATTCTATCGCGCAGCTTTTGACCCTATTAGATGATAAGATTATATACCTCCTACAACAGTCGGCAGTGTCTCACAGCTTTAGTTTCGGTTGAGCACCAATAATCGTCGACTAGTAACACTTCAACCCGATTCAGATTGACTACTAACATGCCTGTTGCGTTCACAAAATTGTCTACGTGTCGCATGCGAAAAATACGTTTGACAATATGTCAGCTCGCATTCGCAATGAAGTTCGTCAAGTTGTCGATCATTTTTAGGGACCGTTTACCAGTCTGGTAGTGAGACGCCCGTATTCCTTCGATCAACACAAGTATAATAAATGGTACCATACGTTTGCCCTCGACCATTCATAATCCTTGGTTAAATAACGTCCCTTTCAAAAGTCAGCTTGGTTGTTCTGTTCATTTTATGCTATTTCTCAACGTGAACTGTACGTCCAATCATTTTTAGTCTCATCCCTGGCGCAAGACAAAATCGTGAAGGCTGGCCACGAGCTGTAGAAACAAAGTCCCATGAGTATTGAAGAACGTAATTTGAAAGATCTGAAACCTAAGCCAAACTTCTTATATGTCGCGCCTCATAGTACAAAAGACACACAAATGTCTATGAATTGGAATACATTTTCTGCCTTCAACCCCGAGGAACAGCACGGTACAACCCAATGAATGTATCTCATCTTCGGGCCTCATCCGTCATCCGTACAACCATCCTGGTGACTCTTCTGCGTCATGTATGAACCAGCCACTTTCATCAGCACGGCCTACAGCTTATGACATTAGAGGCGGTAAAGATGCGGGGGCTGAGGCTATCGTAGCATCCAAATCACCCTCGGGTGTTCAAATGAAAGCTGAGGAAATAGATCTGACACATATGACCCAACCCGAAACGAAGATGACTGAAATTCACATTTAACTCATAAAAGCTAGTTTCATAGTCGGCTGTCTGAGGCCTTCTTTCCCTGGATGACACACTCCATACCGCCTACACGGTTTTTATGTTTGCTGGTCTAGAAATGATGTCACGGATGCGCTGAACATCCTCCGGGTGTTATGGTCAGATGGATGAGCCGATTACTCTTTCCCAAGTTTGGCCTAGTACAAGAAGGACACATTTGTACGGCTGCTAAAAGTGTGGGTTGTGACCGCAAAGTATCGAGTCCGTAAGATGACATACTGCGTCAGATTTGACATCAAGAAAGTTTTACAGTAGCATTGAATTTTCTGCCCACGCCGGTTGGTGGCCGGTAATAGCAGGACGAGGAAAGATAGAACAAGCAGCTGAGTTTCAGGTTGGCGAGCTGCTACAAAGACATCTGCAATGGAGTAATAATAGTATATACGGATTATTTGTTCTATAGTTACCATTTCCGATGCTGCAATCTTGGGACTGTAGAGTACTCGTAAGTGTTGGAAAGGGAGCGCACTTCAATACGTAGGACATGACAGATCGAGCACTGTACATGCAATTACGTACATAACCTACATAATACTTATTTTGTCTCACCGACTCAAGGACAGTGCGAACTCACGCGCATCCCCTCCAGTCTTTTAGGTGAAGAATGAATCTGACCACTTCCTGTACGGCGCTAGACATGCAGGCGGCTTCAGGTGATATGCAATCATGGAGTGATTATTGATTATGGGCTATATTTCCCGCCAAGTGTGAGCCACCTGCTACGTCAGCTGCAAGCGGCTTACTCCGCAGCCAGCTCAGCATTCTACACCCAAAACAGATGACGTTGATTTTTTAAGTAGACAAACGTCGTGGTTGCAGTGAATGATTTCTGATCTCACGATTTTGAACATATAGCGAGATGAAATGTAGTCAATTTACCTTCGAGTTGCTGTAAGAGCTGGATTATATGAAAGGGGCGTTGTCAACACATGGTGGGGTCTTTGAAGATAATCATATAGACCTCATCACTATGCACTGTATCGCGAAATAGGTCAATTTAATTTTTTTGTTCAGCATTGTGGGCATTGTTATAGGACCTATATACGACAGAGGTTACTTCCGGCTATTGCTTATTACCGGCTTCTCTCTTAGTCTCTTAGGCACTTTGTAACGACTATTGACAAAACCCACAGGCATATGCCTCTTATACAATGTTTTGTTGAAGGACTCGGTTCCGGCTGTTTATTATTGCCCGCAGTTGCTCCTACGACGACAGGCTACGAGAGTATCGGCCTTGTATAAGGAATAGAATTTATGTATAAGTAGAATGGTTTTCTGAATGGCCTTAGAGTTCTTCTTTGTCTGCAGCAATAATCAACACGTTGGAAGCATACACGAGTTTACTTTCTATGGTGTTATGAAGTTTTGGAATAACTTTCCAGTCTCTCAGTTCTTTATCTCTTGATATCCCTAATAGAGTCGTCAGAATGGCATTGGGTTTATTCAACTCTACAGTCTATCATGAAATCCCATCCCCCGTCCAAGGTCCAGCGGATGGGGTACGCATTGCCCCTATTTCGATTCTCTTAACTGTCTTCTTAATACTTGCATATACTACACAGACTTTTCATAAATGTCTAAAACATGTACTTTGGGTTCTTGATACTGCTCTTGGTGGTGCTCCCAGAAATGTGACACTACCCGGCCCTCCTGGTCTCCCCATAATCGGAAGTTTGAAAGAAGCAAGTGTGCACACATCCATTTTAATCGTGTCAGGAATATTCTAACTGTGCTATTTAGATGAAAAACGGACACATACAGAAGATTGCTGAATGGACTGAGAAGTATGGCGATGTGATTCGAGTATCACTTGGTGAGCGTGAAGCTGTATGTTTATTGATTGCTGGTGATAATGCGACGACTTCCATGGATACTAACACGCCGGCGAATCAGGTTTTCATTAACAGTCATAAAGCTCTCGCCCAAACTGTTGTTCAGCAAGGCCCCGCCTATCAATCCCGTCCGATGTTCAAACTCTTCCACGAGGACTACGCTTCCTCAGGAATCTGGACACTTGGAAGTACATAGCGACAATCTCAACTTGAAGCAATCAACAAGCTAACACGTCCATTTAGCTTCCCCTTTCGGTGATCAAATGGCTCGCACTCGAAAGGTCTTCTCAGCCCACGTTGCTCCTCGTCTATTGCCTATTTACACGCCTGTCATTCACCCCAAACTCATGAAACTCCTCGCGCAAGTTCAAGAAGTTAGCGAAGGCCCCGCAATTGATATGGCAAAGATCTTCTTGTGCTTTGGTAATGGTCAAGTAGCGGAGCAGCTTATGGGTCAACCTTTTGATGATGAACTAGTGGCCGACGTGGCGGAAAATGAAGCCAACATATGTAAGGTCCACCATTAAAACATTAACATTAAGTATCTTGTCGCAATTTCAGCACTAACAGACTAAAAGTTCGGCAACGCACTATTGGGGCACCCGTTCGAGATTACCTCCCTCTATTACGCGGCATATTCCAAATTCGATTCCTCGTCGGTAATCTTCTCGGCTTGAAAAATTGGGCTTTGGATGAGGAAGCACATAAAGCTCGCAAGTATCGCGACAAGCAACAGGCCTATGTCAATCAGATGCTTGCTGACTTGAAAGCGCGATTGTCTTCTGGAGATGACACGCCTTCTATTATGGGAGGCATTTTACGTCAGGGTCAACTGAGCGACGATGAGATTCTTCTAGCAGCGTACACCGGTAGTAAGTTTACTCACCCACCCTTTACAAGGCAATCAAAGACTGAGAAATCTGTATTGTGACAGTTGCGGCGGGCATCAACTTGGGCTACTCACTCACTTGGATCGTTGGCTACCTCGCCAACAGGCCCGATCTTCAACAGAAAGGCTTTGAGGCTATCCAAGATGTATACCAAGGGATCGCACCGAAGCCCCATGAGTATGACCGTGTCGAATACGTGAAAGCCCTCTATACTGTAAGTCAAGTCGTGCGAGTATTCCCGATGATGACTGCAGCTGATTACCTTGTGCGTGATTATAGGAGGGTTCTCGGATCTATACACCAGTTCGTCTCGGGTTCCCTCGAGAAACTCTCAATGGCGCGAAATACATGAGTCATACCATTCCGAAGAATACGGTATGTGTCTATTTGAAGCCTGCTATTGACTCTCGCCACTAACAGGGCTTGGCCAATTATCTTAGCTTACTATCATGAACCTCTACGCTGGTAACCATGATCCCACTGCCTTTGATCATCCAGATGATTTCCTTCCAGAAAGATGGCTTGACGGTCGTAAGGGCCGAACCGATCTCTTCACCGAGGGTGGCGATAAGCTTGGTGTCCCACACTTGACATACGGCGCTGGTCGGCGAGTATGTCCCGGTATTGATGGTATGTCACAATCCTCGGGGGTTGACTCTCTCTTTGCCTAGCTATCTTACTGATCTTCATTGTCTGTAGTCGCAAATCGTAATCTCTATGCGACCCTGGTTCTACTCCTTCATTTCTTCACATGGGAGCGACAACCTCTCGGCAAGGAAGAACAGAAATTAGTATTCCCATCTTTCCGGGCTGAACGTGAATGTTCTCTTGAGATGGACGCCCTTGCCGACACGGCAACACCCACTGATGCGCAAGCGGTTCCTTGGTCTGCAGGTTTGAAATTCAATTGTCGGGACCCCGAGGGTTTGCGCTCCTGGCTATCATCTACCGACTACTAACACATGCCTGGATATCTGACGGATGGCTAAGCGATCGTACAAAAAGATCTGAATCTATTCGAATCATCTGTCGAGAACACTGATATCGGAAAAGGCACGGTGCATGTTATTATATGGTTTGGAGATAAGCCACCAAAGGCGCTGGCCTGGGTTGGGATAAATCTTATGGAAAACTGGTGGACGGTGCTAACAATCTCATTCCCTCCTTTCTGTTTTCTTACTTTTCTTTTTCCTTCTTCTCATTTCGTCTTCTGCTTAGGGCGTCGAAGAACTTATCATTTATATAGATTTAGAGGAGTGTTAGACAAATTTTAAGCATCTTGGGCCGGGAGTTTTGCAATTTCCACTACACTTTTGTTACTTCCTTTAGCACCTATTAGAAAGTAAGTTAATTAGTATCGTACAGAGAATGTCTCGAACTGGTGTAGACCCAGTCATAAAAATGGGCTCAGATATGTAAAGTACGTGAGGTGTCTCTACGTTACAACGAAGGGGCAATCTGGAAGAAGTATCAACAGCTCTTCAACTAAGTAGTTTGTGTATGTCCCCTTACCCTATAAGAAGCAGAAACTTATACAGAGCTACAACGAATGCAGATCTACCATGTGCCCACTCAATCCGCCTTTAAGCATTTCTCGTGCTAGCCAAGATGGATGCTGACCTATACGAGACACTCCATAAACGTTTGCAATCAGAGAAAAAAAAAAGTTCTCCAGGGACATCGATAGACATTCTAGACTAGTACTGCTTTCTCCAATAAGTTGTCCACCCCTCTATAACGATACAATCTCGAGTATCTCGTTCCCCTCGTAGTTACTAGCCTAAAAGGTTGATAGCCTGAAGACCGTTAACCCTTCATTAGCGGGGACAGAATCAGATAATCCATAATGCCATTCCGTGTACATAAACCAAAAGTTAAATCCGCCTCCTCGGTACAATTAATCCTCTATAATCAATCAAGTTATAGATCAATGTTAAATTATGCCTGATGATGACTTTGTGTTCACAGCGTGGAATGATTTTCGTGATATTCTGACAGGTTGCTCAGGATAGGCAGAGCAGCTTAATGGTCCGAAACGAGGGCGCAGAACGAGGAAGCTTCTATTCATGCTGTATCTCAGATTTGCTGGAGTCCAAGTTGAGCCGAGTTGAAAAATCTTGTGCTCAGAGAGACTCTGCAGTCGTGTTATAAGTTACAACATCTCCAATGAGTGATCATCAATAAGCTCCGTTGAAACGTAATGACAAGCCATAAGTCCAATGTAGAATGAAGTAATGGCTAATCTTGATACGCGGTTAAATGAGGCTAACACCAGCTTGTGAAGTCGCATTGTATATATATCTCAATAATAATACTTACCAGTGTCAATGTCGAGAAAGAATGAATAAGTGATCGGCATTAACGGCTAACGTCGGGTGATGATCACCTCGTCTCTTACAATCAATTTTTGTATTGTGACCCCCTAATTTGGGAATTGGTTTTATCTTCACACCCAAACCAGAGTGAAAAGATGATTTAATCATAGGCGCATTTAGAGCTCCCACGCTCCTTCATGCAATATCTCACCCTTCAGCTCCCCATCCCTTCTCATCCGCTCTCGCTCAACAAGACAAGAGATGACAATCTCTTCGACCTGTTCTCGAGTCAATCCTTCGCGGACCATCACGAACTGCCCGGTCCCCTTCTTCCTTTTCCCTTTCCCCACGGCCTCGAACCGCACGACCAGTTCTTCACCCGTCGTCAGTCTCATAGCTCTCTTCCCCTCCTTCTCCCACCGTGACCTGCCCAGCCCTGTCATGCTCTTGAAGCCCTTCCGGACCGGTTCCGGTTCCGGTTAGGGTTAGGGTTAGGGTTAGGGTTAGGGTTAGGGTTAGGGTTAGGGTTAGGGTTAGGGTTAGGGTTAGGGTTAGGGTTAGGGTTAGGGTTA